>AFAN01000166.1:0-48854 GCA_000218505.1 Schrenkiella parvula
GTTAGATTGATATATAATTACTACAAATAATTAAATTATTCTGAAATCTATTAAATAAAAAACAGATAATATTATACATGGTTTTAAATGCGTTTAAATGAGTTTAATTGGGTAAGAATATTTTTATAGGGTTTAAAAAAGCAACCCTAATAGACTCCAAAAATTAAAAGGGTCAAAATGAATTTAAGATCTATTAAAATATAGATTTAAATGGGTTGGGTTTAAATAGGGTGGATTTACCCATTATAACATTCTATATTTATACTAACTATAGTATGATAACGATTAAACAAAAAACCATCTTATGTATGTTATTAACCATATGAGTAATCATATTTTTTGTGAGCATACAATCACACACAAACTATGCTTATACCTACATACATAAACATCATATATGATCGATTGCAATCGATCTGAATTGTCAAAACTATGCGTACCTCAAACTTAAATTTATACTATTTTAAAGCTCCTACGTACCATGTTATATGGGAGTATGTATACATCACATAGTATATATACATTTAAAATATATTCTCTAGTTTGAAAAAAAGGATGGATAGAAAAGCAAAACAAAAGATAAACAAAATTAAAGAGGAACTGATATTCTGTTGCCGGCGACGAAATAAACCTTTTTTCATCGCTTGTTAATTATGTAAAGGGTTTGACCCTGTCGGAATCTTTCTCTTCTCCGGCTTGAATTCTCCGGAGCCGATTACACGTGTGGCATAAGAGTGGTGAAATCCTCTGTCCCTTATAGAAGGTCCGGAGGAAAAACTTCGTCTTCCAGCAGGATGGATTCTTGATGCTTTA
Source organism: Schrenkiella parvula (assembly GCA_000218505.1). Classification (NCBI taxonomy): domain Eukaryota; kingdom Viridiplantae; phylum Streptophyta; class Magnoliopsida; order Brassicales; family Brassicaceae; genus Schrenkiella; species Schrenkiella parvula. The sequence goes on from AFAN01000166.1 coordinate 814, forward strand.
GAGGAAACGATAACGAGAGTGAAGAGAAGAACAAAGAGGCAAAGAAGTCGAAATCGAATCATTTTTAGTTTTTGTTTTTATCTTGTTTCTCTCAAAAGGTTAGGTGAGGAAATTAAATCAAAACAAAAAAAACAAATGTGAAGGAAAGAAACTTTTTTGAAAAGAGATAGTTGCGACTATGAGAATGTAATTGATGCACAAAACTTCTATATGGTGTTGTATTTGTTGCATTATTTATTCATGTCCGGACATGGATAGTCCACTGTCCACTTCATAAAATCTCCTCATTTACAATTTTTTTATAAAATAAGAACTTCATATTTTAGTCTACACAATACACAATTTTTGGTCAACAAAATTTTCTACTATACGACATTATGAGCGTGTTTTAATAATTCGTCTAACCTCAAAACATTATACCAACACTCACTGTTTTTTTATGATTACAAACAAGACTTTCCATCTATTAACTTATTTTTATTCTGAAAATAGTTGCACAATGGAATTTTGTGCCGATTATAAACAAGTCAAAAACATAAAAGAACTTAAAACAAGATTTAGATTTTTATTCTATTATAAAAGCAGCCATGGGCCGAAATATTGGGCCTTAAAATTGTCTTTTATTTTAATTCGGTACGAAACCCATCCCACACTCGGGTCTCTGATGAACCGCCTGGATCTTCATATAACCAAATCTCCACCATCTTCAGTGATTCTTTCAGCAATCGTAAGAGAGGGAAAGAGTATTTGGGTGCGTGAACGGAGATTGAATCATAAGCTATGGATAGAGAGTGGGGCTCGAAGCCAGGGAGCGGAGGCGCCGCCTCCGGCCAGAACGAGGCCATTGATCGCCGTGAGCGTCTCCGTCGTCTTGCTCTTGAAACTATAGACCTTGCGAAGGATCCTTACTTCATGCGAAATCATCTTGGAAGGTATGTTTCATTATCCCTGTTTTCTATCTATATCTCTACTTGTACTGTATTTCCCCGGGCATGGACACTAGTAGCACATTCAATTGCTAGGAACTTAGGATGATTAACCGGAGATTATGACTTCACCATCTAATTTTGCAATTCTGATTTATGTAGTTTATCGAGATTCCTGTTCCGATATGTATTTGGTGAATGCATATGTGTGGCGTGAAAATTCCTGAGTTGATTTGATTGGTGCTTCTTCAATTAGGGTTTTATTTGTTCTGTTTCCATGATTTTTACTGAATTATTTTATCTTGTTTTGCTGTGTTTTGTGTTGTGAAGCTATGAATGCAAACTATGTCTAACGCTGCATAACAATGAAGGAAACTACATGGCGCATACTCAAGGTAAGAGGCATCAGACCAACTTGGCAAAGAGAGCTGCCCGTGAGGCCAAGGATGCTCCTACTCAGCCACAGCCACACAAGCGCAAAGTCTCAGTTCGCAGAACAGGTATGAAGTTGTTTATGCTGGGGAAGTGATTGGTCTAGAAGTTTATATTTCTCTTATTGGGGCTTATGTAACTGCAGGAGTGTTTATCTTTGCTATGGTCACAGTTATTCGATACATAGGTTTTGCTTAATATCAGCTTTAAAGGTTTTGGTTAATATTTCTCCATAGCTTAGTATCAGCTGTTTGGGTTTGGTTGATTAATTCTTCATCTTATGTATGTTATTGCAGTTAAAATCGGTCGACCAGGGTACCGTGTTACAAAGCAATACGACCCCGAGCTGAAGCAAAGATCTCTCCTGTTCCAGGTAAGGATATAAATTGTTTTTGTTGTAATTTCATCTAGCATCACAGAGACATATAGTGTGGATTCTTAATGTTTCTTCCTTAAAATTTTGTTTTACAGATTGAATATCCTGAAATAGAGGACAACATCAAGCCCAAGCATCGTGTGATGTCTTCATATGAGCAGGTGGGGCTTACAAGTCCCTTATTCACGTGTCTCATAACATACCTTTTTTTCTTTACCATCCTTCAATTCTGAATAATTCTCTTCCTTTTTTGCGTGCAGAAAGTTCAACCTTATGACAAAAAATATCAGTACCTTCTTTTTGCTGCTGAACCATATGAAATCATAGCCTTCAAGGTATATCTCCTTTCATTCCATAATTTTTGATTTGATTGATGAAAGATTTATATTCATTATAGATTACGGCTCTAGTATCTCAACATATCTTACTGGAGATTGTATGCGGATATGATGGTCATGTTTCACATCTGTTTCAGGTTCCTAGCACAGAGATAGACAAATCAACCCCAAAGTTTTTCTCTCACTGGGATCCGGACTCAAAGATGTTTACTGTAAGTGCTTCTTATGATCTTATCATAACCCCATAGCTTTCTCTGAGATTTTTCGTTTGATCAATACAAGTAATAACAAAGAAACTTGTGATGAACAGTTGCAGGTGTATTTTAAGCCGAACAAGCCAGAACCAATACCAATCAAGCCTCCGTCCACTGTTGGAGCGAATGGCCTTCTGCCGCCACCACCACCACTACCTCCACAAGCTCAACCGCCACCACCTCCTCCTTCTGGTTCACTACCACCACCACCACCTCCAATGGCTAATGGTAGTAGGCTCATTCCACCGCCTCCACCACCAGCTGGAGGTTTCGGACATCCCAACATGTGAAAGTGAAACTAGCTATGTTAGAAATCAACTGTAATCAGTGAACACATCACTCGTATCACGGTTTATCGTAAAAGAGTTTGTGTTCTTTGACTGAAAAATCAATCTGTTTTAACATGGATTCTTAAAGCTGTATTAACTCTCTCTTTATGTGTTTTGATTCTATGTTTTGATGAATTTTTGTCATCCGTTTTTGCATTGGAAAATATATAATAGGTATACCGGTTGATGCATAACCAAGTTTTAACCGAATCATTCAATTTTTAAAGACCCGGACCCGATTCATTCAATCTTTAATGTGCCACGTCACTTTCAAGTTAGTGCAATGTATATCGAGGGTAGTTATGTATATTCTTATTCAACAGTATTACTGAAATTCAAAACAGCAAAGCGGAGGGAAAATCAAAATCCCTAATCCCCAAATTACTTGAATTCTCGATCCACAAAGCTCTGTAAAACCCCAACGGACGAATTTTCGTCGTCTGATATCTGGTCGAGCATAACTTTCGTTTTTGTTTCCGGTGAACAATTGTTCCTTGCTCTTGCTTGAAACTTCTGCCATGGAGGAATCCTTAACTCCAAACCCTAAGCAAAGGCCAATTTCGACGACGACTCGGATCCAGGCACCGATGAGTCCATTTTTTCTGGGGTCCAACAATGACAGGTTAGAACGGGAACAAGCTCGCGCTGCCAGAGTCGCCGCTAGCCGTCGTAAGTCTGTGATTTTCGCTCGTGGGCCTCAACCTGAGAAGGAATCAGATCCGTGCTTTGACAAGCAGCAGATTCTCGAGTTGTTCCAGAACTGTATCAAATTGGCTAGTGAAAACGTAAGTAGCTCACTTCTTTCTGAGAATTCGTGGCTAATGGTTTCTTCTCTTCGAATTTGGTCTTGGGGACTTGTGCTTTAGAGGAATAATTAGTATTTTAGACAGTATAATCTCTGTTTACACTTGCAAGTTCTTACATTTTTTTGGGCATTTAGTTTTTATTACATGTCCGTGGATGTGATGCTTGTAATCCCTATGAGTGGGACTGCTGGAGGTTTTACATTATGTTCTGTGGGTTTTTGTCTTAAACAGAAAATCAATCAAAAGAACACGTGGGAGTTGAATTTGATCGACCATCTTTGTGAGATAATTAAAGTTGAAGATGAGAACAATACAGAAACAAATTTTCAAAAGGTAAAGCTTCCGATTTCATTCTTTTTCAAAATGCTGGTGAGACTTTTGAGAAGACCCACAAAGAAGAAAACGAAAAGGAAAAATTAAGAGTTTAGATTAATGTTTAAGAAATATTTGTGTTCGTCCAAGGCAGGCAAGTTGCACTCTTGAAGCTGGAGTTAAGATTTACTCAATGAGGGTCGACTCAGTTCATTCTGAGGCATACAAGGTCTTGGGTGGAATTACTCGAGCTGGCCAAGATGACACCGGAGGTTAGATCGATATCTTACACACAATAAACTATCGTATCTTTTAGCACTTGGTTAAATCTGCCATTGTAAGCTTTTAACAGAAAACATATAGCTTTGTCAATTTGGGGCGATGTTTGTTTATTCACTTATTTTGGTTTATTTGGCTTGCCAAACTAGTCGTGTGATCATGAGGTATGCAGATGAATATGTTTCTTCAATTGTTTGACTTATGTATGAGAATTTAAAATCACTGAAGACTGATGAGAAAGAGGACAACTGAAGAACTACAACTATTGGCTATGCAAAGCATAAGAAGATACTGCAAGTAAACTTTTAACCTTATGTTCTTTTGTGATATTTCTTCATGAACCTAGATAACGAAGATGCTGCTGGTTCTGTAGAAAATGCAACTAATCAAAAGAAACAGGCAGAGAAAAAGGTAGTTCATACAGAAATCTCAATTCTGGATATGATAGATACACTTACTGATGAGTTTAAACCTGCAGATATCGCCATTGTCAACACTGGAACCATCCTTTGATGCCCTTAACGTGAAGAAGTTTGACGGTAATTAATTAACTTAACTCCATTTGTCGTTTGTGACTAGTAAGTTCTGCATGAAAATGTTTCGTATTTGTTTGCAGTGGCATTTGTCGTGGATCCCCTTTATCATCAGACTTCAGCACAGTTTGATGAAGGTGGAGCCAAGGGGCTGCTGCTAAACAATTTAGGAGTCTATGGAGGGTGTCAAGTTCTATTTGATTCTCAAGAAATCCCTGGAAAGCTTGTTTCTTCTGCAAATCAGCATGATAAATCAGAAACAATTGATCTATCCTTTGCTAAAGGTCTGGCTTTATTGGCTGATATGCCTCACAGTACCATTGTATAGGTTTTGTTGCACTAATCATTCTCTGATGACGTGGTTAAATTTGTAGAATGTGTGGAGCACATGGTGCTAAACATGCGACAGAAGGATGAGATTGTACCATCTCTTCGGGCTATAATCAACCAATTTGATGAAGAGAATCAAAGGCCATCTGATACATTTTCTTGTGTTCAGAAGACGACGGATTCATTTGGGATATCACATGGTAATGAAGCTGGCTATGCCGATGATGATGAAGGATATGATAACTTTGGAACTTCTTTTGATTATGAGGGTCAATCTGGTGCTGCTGAGGAAAACTTTGGCCTCAATGATGCAGAACCAGCATATTCAATTTTTCCCGAGGTTCCTACCATCACTCTTCTAATGCTCACTTGTTTTTTTCTTTGGTACCGCAAAAACCTGATGCTGACGTTTTCATTTGCAGGAAGTCGAACCAGCCTCACTGCAAGACCTAGATTCAGATGACAGATTTGAGAATGTTGATGACTATCTCTTTTTGTCGTTGGGAATTTCATCTAAGCAAAATTCTTGGGCAGGTCCTGATCACTGGAAGTATCGGAAAACAAAAGGTATGCCCTTATATGTCCAGTTTCAAGCAATAAGATAAATCCTCTTGGATATCTAGTTTCTCTGAGGGTTTACCTTCTCTGGACTCTTCGTCAGGACCAGATGATCATCCTGCTTCAGAAAACGGATCTTCTCAACCAGCAAAGAAAACCAGGAAAAAAAAGCAAGCAGAACCTGAACTAGATTTTACAAAAGCTTTGGAGGAAGAAATGCCTGATATTTTTGCACCTCCAAAAAACCCGAAGTCTTTGCTTCTCCCAGCAAATAGAGCCCCTTGTCAAACAAAGCTCCCGGAGGATTGCCATTATCAACCTGAGAATCTAGTAAAGCTATTTCTACTACCGAATGTGATGGTATGGCATGCAAAACACTGACCCGGTCACTATTTGCTAGTTTTATGTTTTTCCGTCTTTTCTTCATCCATTATATGTCATCGCTTCTGAAGTAACTCTTCTGTACGTTAACAGTGCATCGGGAGGAGGAGAAGAAAATGCTCAGGTAACAATTCCAGTCATTAAGATAATCATCACTGTTGTGGTGTCCTTGGCGGTTTATGAGGCACATACCAGCGTGGTTGTTGTCTTTACCGATATAAAATTGCTTTTACAAAGATAATGGTTCAAAAGTTATCAGTGAAAACTTTTTTGAGATTCTGAGAAAAAACGTAGGTTCCATTTGTTTTGTTATGTGCATATTCCAGGTGAAACAAGGCAGCAGTATGATGATTATGAACATGCGGAATCTTGGGAAAATGATAATGTTTATGATGATGGCCCGTTTGATAATGGAAATGATCAAAGTGATGCAGAGGATACTACAAACTCATTAATCTCTCAGCCACGCCAGGTATGAATATTAATATGCATATGGTTATGGCTTTATAAATCATTTCAATGGCGATACCTTTCTATGGTTAGCAATGAAACATTATTGTAATTGTCCGGCACTATTCGTGCTTTAGGTCAACAAAATTGAGGTCCAATACGATAAAGCTTCAAAGCAAGTTGATGTGCAAGTGCTAAAGGAAACTCTTTGGGGGTGTCTTCAGGAATCTCCTCAACCACCAATTCAGGTTAAATAGTAATACATATGGTTCCTGCGTTCTCTGCTTTCTGATTCTACTATCCTGAAACTCCTCTGATAAGCGCTCTTGTGATCTCTGTGACACATACTTGTAGTTCACATCAGCTATTCAACATACAGTCTAGACTTCCGCACACATATATACCTGTTTCGTACACCATTTTCTTATGGTTCGATGCCCTAACTAGTTCAACAAGCTTGGGGATATCACCTTCTTCCTCGTCTTTTTCTCCCCATTACTATGATGAAATTGACAGAATCTGATTTGTGGCAGGATGAAGAACACCAACAAGAAGCACTTGAAAGTAGATCTTTCAAAGAGCTATTGGCTAGCTTTCCAGATGATTGCAAAGCGGCTGGGACAACCCAAGACATCTCACCACATCTTTGTTTCATCTGTTTGTTGCATTTGGCGAACGAGCACAATCTCAGCATCATTGGCTCTCAAGACTTGGACGATCTAACAATACACCTTGCCTGAAAGAAAAGCCGAGAGAGACCAATAAGAGAAGCCAAGTGTTTTATGTTGCTACGTCTAATAAGTTTTATTGTTGTAGTTCAATGTACTGAAATGATGTGTAATAACCTTGTGAAAAATCCATTAATCCTTTGTTGTTTTGGTACAACGTTTCATTCCAACTGATTAACACATCTTTCCATCAGAAAATTAAAAGACAAATAATACAAATCAAATTCACAGTAACATCGCATCCATAACTCTCTTTCGTGTGATGAAAAAATATCTTATGTCTCTAAGAAACCTGAACATTGCTTTTGGATTTAACAGTTGACTTGGTGGCTCCATCTTTCCATCCTTTTTGACGAGCCCTCAGTTCCCATGTAGAAGTAAGCTTCTTCTGCTCCACAAGTGCCTTTTCTGCCTTCTCTCGTGCTTCTTCACAAGTCTCCATACCTGAGTTGCACTTATCCGCCTCCTTTTGGTAAGATGATGTTATCTTCTTGGCCTCTAGCAAACCCATGTCAACTCGTTTGTGCTTTTCCGACGATGCAGCCTCACGTTGCTTCAGTTCCTCTGTTAAGAGTTCGGCGTAGTTCTTCTCTGTGTCTTCGTTCACTTCTGGATCATGCTTTGCACAACCTGTGCGTCAAAAGACAGATATTCTTAATAGGCTCGTTTACTAAAAACATAGAGAAGAATGTAGAATCCAATGGTAATGATGATTACAGAAAGTGACCGGAAACTCACCTCCAAAAGATCCATTGCTCAGTCCTGCAGAAATAAAGAACAATTAAAGGATTAAGCGTTTGTTTCTGTACCATTCAAAGAGAAAGTTTGAATGGAAGTAGACATGGTAAACTAAGAACTCTGTAAATAGTAACTAAGCATTGATCACAAAGCATTGTGAACAAAAAATATCTCAACCTCCATGAATTTGTTATGGCGAATCGTATAAACCATATAGGGTATATAAAACACAACACGTACAAAATCACGACGGCCGCAACAAGTAAACCAGATGCTCAACCACACCGCAAGTCAAACCTCAAAGACTCAAACTTGATAAATTAGTTTGTTTAAACAAGAATGATAGCCTGCAAACTTCAAAGTTCTATGATCCAAAATAGCCTTAGAGATCCTAACTGATCATTGACTACTTATAAACCAAATAATCTGAGTCACAACACACTGCAAAACCTCATGAGACACGATTCTTGTAGATCTACACAACTAAACATAGTATAGCACCATAGACTACCTGCATTGATATTTAAACTCAATCCCTAAACCAAGCTGAAGGATGCGATCTGGTAGCTCAAGCCAGACTACTACTGATCCCTACTTCCAATTGTTAGCAATACCACATACGAAAAGTACAAGATTCCACCTTTTCTCAGCGAAAATCAGTAAACTTTACATCCGCTCTAGCAAGATCCAATAATGGGCAACACAAAAAACAAAACTTGTTTGTGTTTTACCTTTGGGTATGGTGAGAAGAGGCACCGAAGAGCAGTCGCAGACGCAAGGAGAGCAAGAAGAAGCAGAAGCGGCCAAGGCCTCCGTGAGGTGCCAGTAGAGAGGTGGACCAAGTATGTAACCAATCATACTCAGCGCCAGCAAAGCCAGCCCGGTTTTTAGCGCCGCCGTGTGCTTCGCCATACGAGATCCGGGCGATCTGGTGTTTACACAAAAATCTCAACTTTGAGCTGAGATTTGCTGGAGTTTAGCTCTTGCAGTGGAAAAAAAAATTTAGATTTTCGCGACTCTGATTGACTATATCGCATTCGAATTTTGTCGGTGTTGTGTGTGTGTGTGTCTTCATCACTTGGATTTAAGCATAAAATAGCTTTTGGACAAAAAAAAAAAAAATGAAACAAACAGGTTTTCTATTTACTATTTAGTGAAGGGACTATAAGAAACACATAGCTCGAGTTTATTATGATTAGATTTACACTGTATGATATGCGTATAAGCTGTGGAAAAAAAATATTGTACTAGGATGATACAGAAGTACAGAACTTTTTTTTTACAAATTTGAGAAGGCTAAGTGAAAACAGATGTATCCATCCTTAATATATTAGTCGATCAACGGACGAACAAATAATACGTCTTGTGTGCTATTGCCAAACCAAGAAATACTCCAAGTCCACACCCTATTGCCATTCCTTTCCAGTTCAAGACTTCTTCTTCTTCGTCTTCTTCATCCTCGTCTTGTTGGTTATAGTTTTGTATTGGAGGTGCATCAGTCCCGAAGCAACTTTCATCAAGAGGAAGACCACAAAGCCCTGCATTTCCGTCGAAGGAGGATTTAGGCTGTCCAGTAATCTGTGTTCCTTGTGGTATTTCACCTTTGAGTTGGTTATGAGACACATTTATGTACGCCAAAAACGAGAGGCCTCTGAGTGCGTTGGGGATACTTCCGGAAAGTTGGTTTCTTGACATATCTATTGACTCGAGAGCTGTAAGATTGGCCAAAGACTGAGGAACATGGCCTGTGAAAGCGTTGCCTGATAGGTTGAGTGCAATCAACGACTTTAAGAGACCAATGGATTCAGGAATTGTTCCTTCAAGTAGATTTCTTGAAAAGTCAAAGGCACTGTATGAAGTGAGGACGTTGGCTTGCTCCATGTGTAGACCTTTGTATTGCAAATCTATATGATCCGTGAAGGTATATGAAATTAAGCCATATGGATTCTTCTCATATACCATGTATAAACTCCCATCTTCTTCGTCTTGGAGTGATGATGCTTTCCAATTCAAAAAGTAATCTGGTGACAAGGTTCCGGTAAACTTATTATCAGATATCTCAAGTATTCTTAGCTCTGGAAAGCCAAGAGGACCTTGATGAGGAGGAGATATAGGACCAGCGAACTTGTTTGAACGGAGGGTAAGGACTTGCAAATTCGGTAAAGACTTGAGCCAGAAAGGAAATGTGTCTTTGATATTGTTGTTGTCAACACTTAGAAACTTTAGAGAGGAGCAGTTTCTAAGCGACCTTGGAAGCTTTCCAGTTAGTCGATTGTAGCCAACGTCAAGTGTACGAAGCGAGGCACTAACACAGAACATGTCTGGAAGACTTCCTTCCAAGTTGTTCTTTCGGAGATTCACAAAAGTGAAGTTACTCACACATTGAGGAATTGGACCAGTGAAGTTGTTGTAGTTTAGATCAAGAACAGTAAGTGACCTCCTGTTGCAGATTGAAATAGGTATCTCTCCTGTGAAACTATTTGAACCTGCAGAGAAGACGTTGATAGAGAGTGGTAGATTTGGAAGTGCTCCTTCAAAACTGTTTGACTCCAAAAGTAATATCCGCACTGATGAATTTACTAAAACCTCTGTGGAGCCTTCGAAACCGATGAAAGAGTTTCTTACAATATTTAGAGTGCCTAGTTGAGGAAGGCTCCATAACCACTCAGGGATTTTCCCATTGATTGTATTGTTGGATAGGTCTATGAACTGCATATTCTGAAGGGATTTGAATATGTTTGGGAACTCCTTGATTCCACAGTGCTTCAAGAACAACATTGCCAAGGTCAATGGAATGTATGAGTCTGAACTTAAACTGGCTGGAGATATACTGTTACCAGAAAGATCAAGGTGCAACAAAGATTTGAGAGAGGAGAAGAGGCTTAAGTCAATTGGATAGCTTGTGTTTAGGAAAGAAAGGTCTAGATGTGTGAGGTTGATGAGCTTTGAGATAGGCTTTATGATTTGTTCTTCAAAATGGTTATGCCCAAGGTACATGTATTCGAGCCTAGATGAGGTAGTGGTGTTATGAACTTCAATAGAACCGGAGAGATCATTTCCGTGCAGATCAAGATATGATAAGGAAGGCATAGTGAAGACAGAAGAAGGAATGGTTCCAGAGAAGTGGTTCTCATAAAGATTTAGAATGGAGAGCTCAGTTAGATTTTGTACAAGTGGGAAACTACCAGTGAGCTTGTTTCGGTCGAGGTACAACAGAGTTAACTTGGTTAGGTTGCCTGTGGGAGGAACTTGACCGCTAAAGCCATTGGAGGAAAGAGAAATGGCCTTTAATTGGTAGAGATTACCAAATTCAGAAGGGAGTGAGGAATTGAAGTTGTTGAAAGCTAGATTAAGGTAAAGGAGGTGGTGCAGGTCAAAGAGGCCATTGTTGGGATTCAGAGGTCCAGAGAAGTGGTTATGAGAAATGTCTAAAACTTTGAGCTTGGTTAGATTCCGCACAAGTGGGAAACTACCAGTGAGATCGTTTTGGGAAAGGCCTAGTTGAGCAAGCATGCTTAGGTTACTAAATGAGGAAGGGACTTGGCCGATGAAGCCATTAAAGGAAAGCGATAGAACCTCCAATTTGTTGAGACTTCCAAACTCGGAAGGGAGTGAAGAGGAGGCAAAGTTGTTGTGAGAAAGATCAAGAAAACGAAGATGATGAAACTGGAAGAGGCTACTGTTGGACTTCAAAGTTCCACTGAGACAAGCCCTGAGTCGTAGCTTTGTGACTACACCTGTCGAGTTATCGCACCAGATTCCATTATAGTTATTGTGGTTACAACGGTGGGTATCAAACTCGTTATTGAACTGCGTAAAGACTTTAATCTGATGGGGATTACAACGAACAAGACCAACAACAGGATCACTTGTAATGAATTTTACAGTGACGAGGCTTGAAGGGGAGACACAACAGAGAAAGAGTAGGGAGAGAAAATGCAAACGCATAAGCGATTCTGACATGGTCATCATGAGATCTTCTTCGTTAAGAAAAGTGAGAGAAAACAAATTGGTATAAATAAAAGATAATGTGGTTTGGCATTGGAACAAAAGTCGACTTCGAAGAAGACGTTTGTGCTATCTTCTAAAAAACAATGTCTAAGAGCCACTCGCATTCTAACGTAAAAACTGGATTTGGAATTAAATCACTTTGAATTTTCTCATGTAAATGTTCAAGATTACAGAAGTCAAGTTAGCATAACGATAGACAAATTTCTAATAACTTTTCTTTGGTTGTTGATTTTCAAATTTCAAAGTTGGTGACTTTGACAAACTGATAGCGTTACATTTTTCTAATAACTTTTCTTGTTCGGTTTAGCTAAAATATCATTAAACCGAACAAGAGCACGACCAACAACTATGAAAATTCATCATCTAAACGGAACGGAATCGATCAGGACTTATAGTCTAGCAGTTTGTATCTAGTGTTATCCAGTATCACCATCTGGGTTTGAATTCATCTTAATGCGTACTATTAAATTGTTGACAAAAATAAAAAACTGAACCAAATCATCTTTAGCTTGTGTAGTGTCGTGTGGAAAAGAAAAAATATTTCTGATCTAATCTTTGATAATCCGGTTTATATATTCGTTTGCTTATACTTAGTCCAATTTATTTTGGTAAAGACTAGAAAGCTAGATTTATGAGTCTAAAGTTTGACTATAACCAACTAATTTTCTTTCATAAATCTAGATTATAGTCAAAGTTTCAAAATTGTGGTTTTACATGGGATTTTTTTATTATTATTATTACTATTGTTTTTTGGTAGAGACGATCCCAAATATTGGATAAGACATAAGACATACTCATATATTACTTTTTAAACTTAGATTAGATACTCTTATTACAGAGACTGTACGGTCACTTTCGATCACGGTAAATTTTATTTACCTATTCTTGAGTAATTGCACTATATAACATTAGAAATGATGATATTGAAATACATATTAATTCATTTCGTTCTGCTGTTGAATCTGTTGAGAAGCAGATTCCAATGGCCTTCTTGGAGCGAGTTAGGGAAGATTTCAACAAAAGGTATGGTGGTGGAAAGGCTCAACCAAACGGCTTGAACATAGACACTACTAAAAATTTATGTATATGTATAATTTCTAGTACTATAGAGTTTGGGTATCTTAGCTCCACCTTCTTGTCTAACGTCGAGCTTGTGGCTTATTCGTTTAGCTTAAGAGATAAATCTTGCTTGTTTATTTCAAGGGAAAGATGAAAAGAACTTGAGAATCTTAGTTTCTTTGCTGGACGAGTTGTTGAGGGAAGTTTGGGCCTTTTTTTTCATTTTTTTGTTTGTTTTTTTGTTGGGAGAAACGATGCTAAGCAAAGAGGATGAAGACCTTACTTTGTTTAAGAGAAAGGAAACTAGTTCTTTGAAAAGAGGATGGCAATCTTGAGAAGCTAATGCTGCAATGATATAAGCTTGCTGTCTCTTCTTCTGGTTGAAACAGAGACCTGGTCATCCGGTATAAAGTTCCCTTGTTAACTTCAGCTCATATTCATTTGATGCAAAGCCAACAGATGTTTCTGTGTCCAAAGCTAGAGACTGCTTTCAAGGTGATTGGTTTGGTAATGGTACTAATGAGGCGCAGAAAAACGACTCATGACAGGAATGTGGAACAGAAAGTGGGAAGCTATTGTCCATGGAGATTATCCTATGGCAAATCAATGTGAAAACAATATAACTCTTAGAAGTCACTTATGGATGAGGATGACGATAACTCAAAGACCTCTCTTGATCTCTCTTCCAAGCGGCCTAAAGACACTTGACTTCAATGGAGTCTCACCCTCAGGTCTTTTTTCTAACAGTCCTAGTGGCTAAATTAACTAAGAAGAACTCAAAACCAGAACTTAGCATCAGAAAGGCTTATTCTCTTCCTCAATCTTCATACTTTGGTACTAAGCTTTGAATCTAAGTAACATATTCATAATCATATGAGCAGTATCAATCATCAAGTTGCAAATTAAGCAAATACTTTCTCCCTCTGGAGAGAAAATAAAAAATAAAAATAAAAACTTGAAAGGGAAAATGAAAGAAGATAGAAAATGGGTTCAAATGTATTCCAAAAGAGAGGAGAATGCTGAAAAGAGTATCAAGAGTCATCTCAAGAAGAAATTTAAACCAAACAACAACATACAGTTTTTACTTAGCATTACGCCATAGTAAACCTGTTCTTTTGTGGCTGTGTTTGGTTCTGTTGTTGGTTTCGTCTTTGAAAAGCTGTGTTGACGCTACGTCAGAACTCGATACAGCTCCTGACAATAGCTATTAGCGATTGGGTCCTCCTGCCAAAAAAAAAACAGAGAGAAACACTCTGAATCTTGACTATTCCTGAAATAACCAAAACCAAACAAAGCTCAACAATTCATGGAATGTTTCGATCTTACAGCAAGTAAACTGGCGAAGGTTCCGTTGAACAGCATGATAGGAACGTATCGCCTTATTGCGTCACGAGCCCTGATGCATACCAGAAAATAAAGTTGTTGTTTGCTTGAGGATAAAAACTCGAAAAGATCAGAAGGTGTAGCAAAAAACCTGGCTTTCTTAGAGAGCTTGCAGTAGCAACCAGTTACAAGATTGAACATGCTGGAAGAAGGTTTAGCCATCGAAGAAAGATAGACAAGCAGCTTTTTCAGGAGACCGTCTATGACAAAAAACCGATCAGCCAAGACGCAGCAATATTGAAGCCCCTCATCAGTCGACAGCATCTTGTTAAGTATGAATACAACAAGCTGAAGAAGTACGATTAGTTCGAAATCCTTTCTTTCTTCTGTAGATTTTAGTCAAAATGAGTAGAAGCGGCGGGCAAATGAAGCTTACTGCTTTGGATTCTGTAGAGCCAATCTCGACGGCTTTGGTGCAATAATGCAAAGCACCTGAGTCCATTAGGAAACGAACAGCAGCAACGTCTACAGGCTGTAAAGATAAGTGAGATGTTCAGAGTATTTCAAAAGCTTTTTTTGACAAAAAGATAGGTTGTAAAAGAGGATGCTTTAGAATATGTATGTACCGTCTTCAACATATGAGCAATGACACCCAATGCACCAAGCCTTAGGGATTCGAAAGGCTTATCGGTGCGATCAATTTCCATCAAAGGATAGAAATAGTGTGGCATCTTAGCTGCATCAACCAACATAAGAAATGAAATTTTCAAAGACTATGTAAGATGATATAACATGATATGGTAAGAAGGATAAAAACATACCCTTAAGAAGTTCGCTTCTTGTCTCCGGGCAATGAGCTATGCACTACAACAGGAGAAAGATGATAACATTACAGAGGCAATTAAGGCTTAAGATGTTATCAAAGAAATGGTTCTTAAATCAAGAAAGAAGAAAACTGTGAGACCAAACAAAAACCTGGAATAAAAGCAAAATCTTGTACACTCGAATTGAAATCCCGTTCTGAGAGTAAGCAGGTGAGGTCTGTGGGTAGTTTCTCACGACTTCCTGCAGACATTGAATGAAATTCAAAATGAGTATCACAAAGAGAGAAACCTACAACAAAAGATGGTAAGATCTTGAAAAATCTAATTAGTCTAAATATGCCAAAACATATCAGGATTAGTTATATGCGAAACCAAAAGAATTGGTAATGAACCTGCAACAACATGGCCACTGTACAAGGAGATTTCCATAAGAGCAGAGGCAAGATCTCATACTTGTTCCTATGCTGCCATGGGAGAAAGATAGACAGAGATAGTGTAAGATTTTAACATTCCAAAAACACTATAAATAGTCTATGCCTAGTAATATATAAGTTTGTGACATTTGATAATTATAAACTAAAGTTTTGACTAAAATAGTTCAAACCTATGGACAATAAAGGCATAGTCAAATGATGCTATAGGAACAGATACTAAACGAACGGTCTAGAAAACAGATAAGAAAAGAAAAAAAAAATCCAAATTACGAAATTTTGATTTTCCAAATTATGAAATATTTTCCATATATGCGAGTCTTCCCGAGATAAGTTTCTATACTTGCGTTGGGCCAAAATATGTGGCAATTAAAAACCATGGCATTTATTTGAAGAGAAAACTTAGAATGCATAAAAAGTGACAACTAAAAACCATAGATGAGGTAATTATTGACCACACACATTGGTATCTATCGCAATACGAGAAGGAAACTTAGAGATGAACAAAGAATAAGCAGAAGAAAGAAAAAGATCTAGGCTTATCATATTATGAACAGCAAAGCAATTTGTGATATAATGATAAAATAATTTGCGACAATCGTCAAACGTAGACAAACAAAAGAGGAATAAAAAATTTAATGTTTCTTTGTGATGAGAAAAATACGAGATCTCTAAAACTTAAATTTGCGATATCCGATTCATCGAGATGATGCCGATAATCGTCAAATATAGATAAATAAAAAGAGATAGCAATTGAGTGTTTCTTACGGTGAGAAAAATTGTGAGATCTTGTAAACCTAAAAAAATTTGTAAAAGCCGATCAATTGATTGTTTTTTATGATGAAAAAATAACCAAATTTTTAAATCTAAAAAAAAATAACGAAAGCCGATCCAAACGATAAAAATGCCGATAATCATCAAATGGGTACAAACAAAAGAGAGAATGACAATTGAATGTTTTCTTTAGACTCATGATCACAAAGAGGGCCCGATTTGACATACAAACAAGAATATTCCATATCCAGCAACCAAATCTAACATAGATACAAACAAAATCGTCACGTTTGGAGACAAAAATACAATCATTTCTTTATGATCACAGAAGACAAAATGAGCAGGGAATTGGAATAGTTCCCTTAACCTAGGCAGCAATACACAAAAGAGATCTTAAGGTTTCCTGAATCGGAGACAAAAACAAGCCTCTACCGAAAACTAATCAGTCAATCAGAGTTAAAACATTGAAAGCACGTTCAATCAATGCATTTAAACAGATAGATATTAGATAACTTAATAAACAAAAATCATATAACAAATAGATAGGAAAAATGTGAAGAATATTTTTCGAACTTACAATTGCGAGATTTCGTAGCGCAAAATCAGAGATGAATGGAATCTTATTATGAAGATCATTGATCCACTGGATGATTGTGCCTATCTCCGGTGCAGGTACGTCGGTGGTGGCTGGAGCAGAGGCTGAAGGGGAGGACCAAGTCAGTTTGAGTTTACTGTAGTCCTCGTACAGAGAATCTAGTAGATTCGCCATCTTTCCAGCGTGAATTGGGCAGAAGAAGATTCTCTGGCCGATTTTTTATTTTATTTTACGAATTAATTCAGTTTTGAGCGTTATGGCAGTTGATAAGTGGAAGAAAAACTTATATAGAGACTAAAGAGTACGTATGGCTTTAAAAATATAATTGACAAAAATACCCTTAATAAACTTTTTTTGGTTAAGTTCTCAAATATTAAACTAAATAATAATTGCTAAAATGAAAAAATGGTAATATCTACAAGAAAAAATTACATGGAAAGAAAATTTATTTGTTTGGTTTTGGTGGATTTGTAATACTTTATTATTATAACAAAATCTCAATCTGCATTTTCTGACCAGAAAAAAATACTTAATCTGGATTAAGTTATCCTATATATGAACACGTGTAAAAAAGGTCTGTGAAAAGATGTATTATAACTTTTGATTTACAATTATGCTTTGTTTGTAGTAGTAAATATGTATTGTTGTAAACTAGATATTTTTAAAAATATTATGAGGAAATTATAAACACTGTTCTTTATTTGTATTTCTTACAATATGTATTATTTTAATTAAAAAGCAATCAAATTCTATTATTAAAAACGGTTTAAATATATTAAAAAAATGAGAATTTCTTTTTTAAATAACAAATCGTAAAACCTGTGATTTCTGGACAAAAAAAAATGATTATTATTTGCATAGTTATATTACATATAAACTAGATTTCATATTTTTCGGATGGTTAAATTTGTTATTTGGTGATAGTGAAGAATTTCGTATTTTGGAAATAGCTAGTAAACAAAGAGTGAGAACTTTTGTCCACTAGGGAGCAAACTTATGCTCCAATGTGGATGAGTAATTTTTGTGGACTTTCTTCCGTTGGTTGCAGTCCATTAGCTTTATTTGACAATGTTCATATAGTCAATATGATCAATTTTCGGAAGGACTAAAAAAATTTCGTTCTCTCGACAAAGAACAAATTTTGAGGAGGAATATTCGAGTTTAATTATAGATCTTAATCGATAGCGGTCTAAGTTATAATATGATGTTTGATGGAAATGTTCAAATGGAAAAAGTTATTTTATGGAACTCAAAGTTATTTTATGGAACTCTCTGGCATATAATGACACAATATGAGATTTTATACAGGTTGGTTAAAAAAGGTTGGCAAAGTAGTTAAAGTCATTATCTAGTTTTATGTCTGGCTATGTCACGTGGGAGGTGGAATAGTAGGTGGAATAGTAGGTGGCTTAGCGGGTTGCACAACATGTTGTGGCGTGACAAACCTTGTGTTCTGAGTACTAACATGGTGTTTAAGTGGTGGAGGAGCCAATGCTAGGGGGAAACTACGTCGTTTTTATTCTCTTGATGACTAGAATCACTTCAAATACCGAGTAAGGATCTTTTCTTTTTGAAAAATTGGGGATCCCATCTGAGTCGTTTATTTTAGTTGTGATAGTGTTTTTTTCCACGTGCCACTCACTGATTGGGAGGTGCAGAATCACCTTCAACAATACTTATCATTCAAAGATTATTTTCCATTTATTAATTTTCTTTAGTTATTATTAGTTTTTAAAAGGTAATTTACTCATAGATGTTATGTACATATGGGGGAAAGATATCATGCACATCTATTTGTCATTATACTAAAAAAAGAAAATATAATGATTAGAGTTGAACAACTAAGAAATCTAAGAATTGGGTTGGAAGCACACTACAAAATATGCTTTAAAAAATTTATTGCTAAAGACTATATAGGCACATATTAATGGATTTTGTTAGAAATAAAAAATATTCGGTTAGATTCGGACTCAAGATTAGGCCCATTGGGCAATGGCCCATCGTTTTGGTCAAATCTTTTTGAATATGTAAGTTAATTTGATTAACATAACAAACACAGCCATTACTGCTCGTCTTTGTGTTGACAGGTTTGCCTTGGGCAAGAAGACTTCGGATTCTACAAAACCAAGCCACTCTCCTCTCATTCTACATAAACACAAAAACGTATGTTTTTCACAACTATTTTCTTTTTGAAGGCTACTTGGTATTATATAGGAAAAATGATATATTTCAACCTGAATAATTTTTATCGTGCATTTTCATATCTTGACTTTGATATCGTATAAATTTCAATTTGAATTAAAAGTTTGTTTAAAAAAAATACATTAACTAATAAATTTAGGCTGAAATCAACATTATCGAAATTGTGTTGTAATAAGAAGATTAAAAATCTTATTTCGTAATCACTTATTGAAAATAGCATTTCATAAGTAAAACTTAGATTGAAATCAATATTACATGTTCAAATGGCCTTGAAGTATTGTAATAAGAATTTTGTTTCTTTATCCAACTTCATGTGTGCAATCAAGTATCCCCACTTGATAGAATACCAACCCAGTCTAGAAATATTTTAATTCTCTGTACCCAGAGCTTATCTTGATACTCTAGTAGTGCAAGGTCCAAGCAAACTTAATTTGTACGTATTCGTCGAAAAATCAATGAAACCTGAAACGTTATTTGATGATACTTTTTATCAAGATGTTTGCATGCGTACACCAACCAAGTAACTAAGGATCTGACCAGACCAATATGTCTGAAACCTTTGATCTATTTATACATTGGATTCCTTTATTTATGAGGTCTTTAGCCAACAGTATACTTATGAAAGTGGTGATTGGTGAAGCTGAAAGTGCACCGAACATATATATGTGTGTATGTATATTGAGTATCGACCTTTTAAATTTGTAAGAGAAAGAAAATTTTAAATAACCGCACTTAATTCAAATGGATACGAAGATTTTCATTTACCATTTTTCCATCTGATAAATTTCATTTAGGAAAATAACATATCAAATAAAAAACTTAGCTTAGTTGCATAGCAAACCCATATCGTATACTAGTTTCTTACAGAGAAAACAACAAATAAAACTGCTAGAAAGACAGCTTTAGAAAGAGTAGACAATGGTACACCATATTTTCCCTTCTCAAACAAACCCTTTAGAAATGGAAGGAACAACAAAACCACCAAAATACATGCACAGACCTCTACCAAACATGAACCTCCTCCTCCGTAGCTACGACTCAACGGTCGTAGACCCATTGAAAAATTGGCTATAGCGATTAAGTTTACCAACAGAATAAATGTGCCGGGCAAGAAATAAAGTGAGCCATCAAATTCAAATTTACCTGAATCTGAATTTGGACCATCTCTTTGAGATGGTTCATCCTCAGACTCTAACTTGGTCTCGGAGATAGTCTTTTTAGTGACTATGAAGACGGTTTTTGAGATTCCAAGAAGCTTAAGTATGATATCAGGGATGCTAAATAACCAACTACCAGTGGCTTTTATCCTCCAAAACGATTGGGACACATACCATGAATATACCGAAAAACCAAGGCTCATAAATTGCCATAGAGTGTAGAGACAGTGCATCCCAACAAGTGTGACGATCATATTTAAAAAAACTCCCTACAGCGACAAAAAAAAAACAGTGACTTCACTTAGTTAGCTAACTGAAAGTAAATTGAACTATATTATGAGTGTCAGAGAGAGAGTTACCGTGGGAAACAAGGCAGAGTTGTGAAGTAGGCAATAAGCAGGCAAGAGACAGTAAAAGAGCTCAGGGATTGACCTCAAACCCCAAATGAAAACGTAAAGATAAGCCAAGCTTTGTCGGAATCTTATTTTCTTGCAAAACATTCCGATCAACGGACTTTGTTTGTTGAAAAGGACTTCAAGCATGCCTGTCGCCCATCGCCGCTGTTGAAGCATCGCATCTGGTCCTCCCGGTGGACTACACCCAAGAAACGCCGGTGGTTCTGGAGATACATATGAGCTAGTCCACCCTCTCGAATGAATTCCAATACTTGTGTTCGCATCTTCGGTCGTTGAATCATATAACCAACCGACCTAGACGATTTATAGGTAACAAAACGAAGAGTTATGAAAAATAATCTACGTATTATAGTAAAGAAAAACCGCATTATTACTTTATTCTTTGATTTTTATTTACTAAATGATTCATTTGAGAAGGCGATTACAGTTTTGCCCCAGCTCGTTTGGGATTCGTAGTGACAATGCCCCACTTCTTGAGCCACTTCTAAAGAGCTTGTAAAAGTGCTTCGAGGATTTGATTTTCTTTGCAATGCATCGACCACCGATTTTACCAACTCCTTAGAATTCCCAAAATCTCTCTCTAAACTCTCCTCAGCCAAGAACTTCCCTTAATGAAATAAAAACATGAGCCGTTAATGATTTGGTATATGAATAGTTAAAGATTTCGAGTTAATACTTACTTGTAGCAAGTGAAGAAAGACTTCCATCGTCTTCTAAATCGTCTAGAGAAAGACCATACATAACTATTCTAGTGTGGAAGCCTCCTGAACCTGCATAGAACGGTCCTTGGATTCCCGCAATTCCTCGTCCCAAATACTACTTTCTAGTTAGTAAATAACATCGAACTGATCAAAATTATAAATAAGTAAAGGAAGAGAAATCTTACTGATTGTAAGACGATAAGTTCATCGGCGTTAGCATCATAGAAATCTTGCGGGAACTGAACAAAAGCACAATGTTTTGGATTCATTGATCCTTCCAGAAATATACACATTGCTTGTCGCACCACATCTGCTTCATTTGCATACATGTCACAGTCTACGTTCAGCATGTACGGTGCATTTGTCATCAGCCCTGACACTCTTACCTGCGCAAATTCATCTTAGGCTCGATCATCACATTTTAATTATTATAGTAAAAAAAATATAAGATCTTTAATCTTTGATGGTTGTCAAACATGGCTTATCATATATGATATGTCCTAAAAGTCAGGGGCGGATCCAATATGTAATTAGGGGGTGTAACCATTATATTAATAAAAAAAATGTTGTTTTACTGAGACATTTAGTTGAAGTTGGTGTTAATAATTGAAGTTGCACCCAATGAATTTTGATACAAAGACTTTTTTTATTATTATTCAATATCCTTCTCTTTCTCTTCTCTTTACTTAAGGTCTTATTTATTAGATTTGTTCAATTTTTTTCTTGTTTGTTCAATCTTATGTTAAAGTAGTTAGCACAAGTTCTATTGCTAAAAATTACTTTAATTTTATATACTAATGAATATACGAATTTTTAATTTTACTTTCACTTATCTATATTAAAATATATAAAATTAGTTGATACTAATTAATATAAAAATGTGCTCTAGATCTGCTCCTGCTAAAAGTCATGTATTAACTCAGAAAAAGAGTCATTGCATGATTAATGATCACTCATAGCTACTCATAAATTATGTATCATATTATAAAATACGAGATTCAAAGGATGTTACCATGGTTAATTTTTAAACACATAGATATATCTACACATAATGCATGTTACTGACCTAGTTTCCATTTAATCGATTAATATGGAGCAGCACATGCAAAAAAAAAATTATTTTTCGGCAAAAAAAAATATTTCAGTCATATCACATGGACGATTGTAATAGAAATTTAGTAGTTGGGTACATAACAATATATTTTTTTGTCATTCCTTGAATATTTTCTATATATCCACGATCATAACGTATGTTGTAATCAAGCTATTTTTAGTGGTATCCCGACTAATTAATGTATGCTCTATTGAAGTTAATCTCTGATCCCAACCAATAATGTACTGGTTTGACCGGACCAACAAAACTTATGTATTCACTTTGAAATTATATATACAAAAAAAATGTGCGAGAAAATTGACCAACCAGAAAATTCATGGCTCCAGCTTTGTAATGATGAAGGCAACTTGGTTTTTTCTCTCTTGAAACGTATACAAAATGAGGCACCTCTTTCTCCTCTCCCACACCTTCCTTGTTCTCCCATACCACCTTCAAACCAATTTCATTTACATGTAGTTCTTATAATTACATGTCAACTACACAATGACATTAGAACGAAGCTAAATTGGTGGTTTGCAAAAGGATACATCAACAAAATTTAACATTTGTCATGTGAGGTTGTAAATGTAGTTAGTGATATTTTTTTATTTACTTTTAAATTAAATTGTGGAAATACCTTCACTATAGTTGAATGATCATTAGGTTTTGTGTTTGAGAAAGCTTTAAAATCATCGTCAGCATCCAACCAATAAGAATCTCTGGTGGCATCTTCCACTCTCTGGCATAACTTCTCGTACTCCCTCTTTATACAACAACAACCACCAAGATATACAATTTCAAGAAAGTTTCAGTAATATTTTTGCTTTTACAGTTTTCAAATGATATTTTTTGGGGTCAGAATGATGTTAAATTTTATAAAACAAAAACTGTTGTGCTCTTTTTTTCTATTAAGTTTTAATGATAGACATAATGTAAAACAATATGGCTTTTTAATTACCTTTGTCATTTCCCATTCCCTACTGAATTCAGAATCCTCTGTTGCATCCAGAGGGTCTAAGAAATATCTAAATGGAGCTCTAACTCTAACTTTGTATTTCTTGCAGAAAGGAACCCAAATCTTGGCGAACTTAGAAGCTTCCTTGAGAGAGAAGTAAGTGAGAGGTGAGCATCCATCATCCGACACATAACAAGCTAGTTTGTTCGCCGGATAGTTTACAGCTAACAGAGAAAGCACGGTGTTCACAACGAGAATCGGCGGCTCCCGAACCGGATCCGCCGTGGTCACAAACATATCTACCGATGGAAGGTCATGAACCCTGAAATCAATAATTACTAGGTCAGTTCATAAACAAATTCTTGTCGACATGTTTACTACGCAATTTGAAAATAATATTATTAGAGCTAGCTAGAAGCCTAGAACTATAAAAAAATTAATAAGAATGTATGCTTCTAATGTATACCTTTCATCAAGTCTATCTGGATATGGTTTATGTTCAGCAGGACTCCACTTTATGCAAGTAATAAGCAGCCATATGAAAGTGAAAAAAGATTCACACACAAAAGCTACGATCCAAACGGTGCCGTTTTGGCTCATATGTAGAATCCGGTACAAGAGAAGAGAAAAGAGGAGCCCGAGAATCGCGAGATCCACAGCTCTCAGAAAGTAGCTTTTGTATGAGATCTTTTCGCAAAGAGGAGGCAGAGCAGAGCTTGAATCCGCCATGGGAGGAGCTTTCTTGTGAGCTTTAGTTTCTTGCGGTTTTTTGGATATGTTTCTAAAGATTTAAGTAAAACAGTGCGTTACGTCTAGGAATGTTTTTATGTATAATGTGTATGGTGTTCTGGAAAGGATTATCTTTATATACTTATAATAGAAAGGAGCGGTGAAAAGTGATAAAATTGAGTAGATTTTTTTCAAGGACAAAGAGAAAGTAGTCACAATCAAACGAAATTCGACTACTTTGTCATTTAGATACATGAATTAAATTAAATGAATAATATTGTTTATCTATTGTACAAATTTTGGTTAATATATATATATATATATATTTAAATCGCAGAATGCCCTTGTTAACAATAACAAAATATTATTAAATATTAAACTAGTTAAATTACTATCTCCACTTGAGGATATATAAGAGGGTGTATTTAATCTGAATTTGGAGAGATTTGTATTAAATTGAAAAATCTTCTATTACTCAAATCTTCTACTTAAAAATCTAATGTTATTAAATATATGATTTTAATATATATATATATATAAATTTATTGTTATTAGAAACATTTTAAGTAGTGGATTTTAGGAGATTTATAGTGATTTCAAAGTGTTCTGATTGGATTTTCTTAGTTAAAATATAAAAATTAAAATCTTATTGTTTTATATAGAATTTTATAATACTAAAATTAAAATTATAGCAACTTTTTTAATTTATCCAAAATCATCTAAAATCTCACTAAATATTAAATCATTATAAATCTTTTTAAATACTATATTGATTACACTTTCTAATAAGAAAAAAAATCTTATATTGATTTTTTTTATCCAATGTAAAGACAGTTTTTAGTGTTGGTTATCCAGTTACAGAAGCGACCCCATAGGCTTTTTTTTCACGAATTTTTTAAAATTGTCAATATAATCAAATGGTATGACTAGCTTATAAGGTTTCTCAATAGCCATGAGATGATCATCTTAGGGTGATCCTTTTGTCGACGGATGCTTCGCTGAAACTTTTTCCAGCATATTACAAATTTTATTATACTCCTTAAGTTGACTATATGTATTTTTTCATTGGGTGTGAGGCTAGATTAGGTGTTTAAAACTAAAATTTACATTGAATCATTATATGATTATTATTTTTACTATAGTACTAACCAAAGTTCCTAACCTATATTAAATTTCACTATCGCCATTAGTACCATCGAAATTTAGTGAACCATTTGTGTGGTGTGAGTTATACAAACAACCAATTCATTTATAAAAGGTCATATTATTACAGTTACAAACTTCCGAATGATGTGTATATATCTTTGTCTATTTGTGATGATTTTTTGTGTGGTTTGATTCAAATTAAGATGACGATAGAGTTTTGTCTTTTTAGTCCATTTGCTCTTGTGGTGATTGATGTGTAGTCGTCGCAGAATAAAAATGAAGTCACGTAATGGTTCTTCATTTGTTCATTGTTAGATAAAAGAAAAATCCACTGAATATCTTATTATAAGTAAGAAAGCGAATCGTTAGTTCCTTACATCGCCATTTTAGGAATTGAAAACAAACGTGACGGACTCTCATTTTTCCGAATTGGTTTAAGAAAGTGTTAGGTCTGTTTAACGTTTAACGGTTAAAATGCTTAATTGGAGTCTAATTATAATGTGGATTTTAAATATTATAGTGTATTATATAATATCTCATTGCTCATAAATGATAAAATTTTAAATATTTTAATTCTTAAATATTGATTCAAAATTAAAATTACACAAAAAATAAAATGTATTAAATATCAAAATTAAACATTTAAAATATTATATATATGTGAATTAGACAAGATCAAGAATATCAAAATTTATATGAAAATTATAAGATTTATTTCACCGATATCAAGCAATATGTAAACTTTTTATAACCATGTATTTATGAAATTAAAACCTATAAATTTAATTATGCTAAGTTAAAAAATCTGAAAAATACACAAAAGTAGTTGAATGTTAATTAACTAACCATTATGTAGGACCGCTTAGACCGTCTAAAGCCATTTAACTCTTTTAATATCAAAAACGTCAAATGTTAACGCCTAACAAAGCGGCTAATCAAGATGTTTGAACTTTAATTTATACATTTGCAATATTGTAATTGATGTTTGATTTGACGTGGTTCCAAGAACGTTGGTTAGAAAATAATATTTTGGTGGTTCAGTTCAATTCTGCTCCTTAAATTTTTTTAATCTTAACTAAATTGACGTCCATATGCACAACCTCACAGTAGACTTTATTTAAACCTCATACAGAGACGACCAAATCATCGAGTCATTCTCATCAAATCGAGAAACCAAGAATCTCCAAAAACGAAATCCAATTGGCTGTCATGGTTGTAATACGCACAAATATATAACTATTTATATGGATTTAAGCTAATAATTGGGAGAAAAGAGACAAAAGCCATATAGTCCAAATAAAGAAGAGACAATGGCTTTAAAAGAAGAAGATGCAGCTGTTATAAAACTATTAATATAATAAGGTGAGATGTATATATAAATATGTATGTATATTGTGTTTGTTGAATTACATGTATTATACTATATGTATTGCGTATGAAAGTAGTGTAGTGTTCTGTTTTAATAAAAGAGGTAGCGAGACGAATGATGAGGAAAATAAGTTTTTTTTGTTCATTCAATTTGGGGCGGGCTTGGACGAACCCAAATGAAACTTAAATTTTGGACCTCTATTTTTATTGGTTTTTATTTTGAAATTTTTTTATATACAAATTATTTTTAAATTGTTTTATAATACATAAAAAAATAAACAAAAAAACTATAACTTGTACTGAAAAGAGGATAATAACAAAAAGAAAAAGTCATTTGAATGAATGGTTTTTAATTTATGAATGTTTTAAAAGTTATATTTTTGGTATTTAATATTATATATACTTTATTTTTGTAAAACTAAAATAACATATAATTATATTATTTTTATATTATTAAGTATATACTCTCAATTATTAGTTTCTTATAGTCTCAAATATTTCAAAACCGCCTCTAATTCAACTTCATCTGATTTAGAAAGAAAATCATGTATATATGCATTATCCATCTTTTAACAACAGCCATTTTAGACTTGGGTCTGTACTAGAGTTGATGTTTTGTAAAATGTAGACTCTTGCCACTTTTAATTTATAAAATAATGCACGAAATTTTAGCACAAAGAAAGAAAAAAGATGAAAAAAAAATCCAGAATGTACGGCTAGTATTATTAACGTATTTGTCGTTATAGCTTTATTTTGTGTCAATATATAACAAAAAAAATACAAGAGAGAAAAAAGTTTCTTCATCAATTGGGTTTGTAAAATATATGGGCCCATATTCACGCCAAAGTTCACGACGTCGTTTAAATCTCGGCCCAGAGAATTTCGTTTCTTCGTCACGCAGGCCGCAAAACAAAACAAAGAAGTTTATTTCGAGAAATGTTAGGTGCACTAGTGTCATCTTCATCTTCCAGATTCTTCTCTTCTTCAATCGGAAAGACTTCTTCTTCGTTTCCTTCGATTTCTCGCTTATCAGTCCGATCAATGGCCGATTCCGCTTTCAACAAAATCCAGATCAAAAGAGATGACACTGTAAGCTTCTCCTTTCCTGTATCTGTCTGAGCTTCTTTTTCCTCTACTTAGTGCCTTTTGTGGTGTTGTGTTTTGAGTATCAGAAGGTTCGATCGTATCCCTAGTGCTTGAGTTGTAAGTAAATAATTATTTTAGTTGTGGTCGAGAAACTGGCAATGGGAGTAAGAGAGCTTGATATTGCTTAGCTGCTTCTGAAGTTTTCCGTATATTCGTAGTCTTATCGTATTTGATTCTTAGAGCTCGTTAATTTAAGAGGGACGAATGAAGCTATATCTCAAAGGATCATAAGTCTCAGTTTTAATGAATTTGTGAAAATATATTTGAGTTAGCTAATTGCTTCTATATATATATTCTTCTTTGAGCTTAATTTCATGGAGTAAAATTATACACTGATCATTCCTCGTTTTGTTTTCTGTTCATCTTTCTGTGATCTATTGGTCAGACATTTGATGCGTATGTGGTCGGTAAAGATGATGCGCCTGGGATTGTTGTAATTCAAGAATGGTGGGGTGTTGACTTTGAGATCAAGAACCACGCTATTAAAATCTCACAACTTGAGCCTGGTTACAAAGCCCTTATCCCCGAGTGAGTGCATATGCGAGATTTAACTTGATCCCTTGCTCATTGAGTATCTTCTCACAAATTTTTTTATCTTGTAGCTTGTATCGAGGAAAGGTTGGTCTTGATACTGCGGAGGCACAGCATCTAATGGATGGACTTGACTGGCCAGGTGCCATCAAAGATATCCGCGCTTCCGTTAATTTGTTAAAAGCCAATGGCTCGAAAAAGGTGCCAAATTTGAACAAAATTTTTCAGAAATTCGTGAGTTCTATAACAAAAAGTATTTATGAATTGTAATTGCGATGACAGGTTGGTGTGACTGGAATGTGCATGGGAGGTGCACTAGCTATAGCTAGCTCTGTTTTGGTTCCAGAGGTCGATGCTGTTGTTGGATTCTACGGAACCCCTTCCTCGGAGCTTGCAGATGCAGCACAAGCCAAGGCACCTATTCAGGCCCATTTTGGAGAGCTTGACAATTTTGTCGGTTTCTCTGATGTCACGGTATACCGTTATATTACATCTCAAATTGTCTGAAAGGTACATGAGATCCCATCATGAATCCTATGATTGTTACATCCTTTTCAGGCAGCAAAGAATCTCGAAGAGAAGCTGAAAGCGTCAGGAGTAGCACACGAGGTTCACATTTACCCGGGGAACGGACATGCGTTCTTGAATAGGAGCCCGGAAGGAGTGAACCGAAGGAAAAGCATGGGACTTTCTGATGAAGACGAAGCTGCGGTGGAGCTTGCTTGGTCTCGCTTCAGTTCCTGGATGAAACACTACTTGGTTTAAGCTTTCTTGCTCAGATAATGTTCATGTGATGCCCCGATCTTGAATAAGGGATATTGCTCTTAGGACTTTTGATCTGAATCAAATAAAGTGGCTTTTTGTTTACTAGTGGGTTTTGTGTGGAAATGTTTGAAGCTTTTTTTATAAATTCGAACTGAAATCGATGCTATGTTTGTATGATTATAATTCTGGAAACTAGGAAGTGATTATGTATATGTAGTTAAACTGAATTACTGCTAAGTATGTTATAGGCTTACTTGTACTCAATTATGAATCGAACTTATAATCATATTAGTCAAGGAACATCATTTAAATTATAGGACAATACGTACTCAGATGTACTAATTTTAGCTACTCTTTTGTTACTAACCAATAATGCGAAAATGATAGGATAACCGATTATCTTCCTTTCTTTATTGGATTTTAATATAATTATAATTAAAAATTGTACGAAAACTATCGAAATTAATTTGCACGTGTTTCAGCATTGTAATTGGCAAGGCAACCTGCAGTCTTATTACAAGATCTACAAATCAATTAGACTTCTGTAGCCTCAAACTTTTTTGCCAAATTTGACTTTTTGGCCAAAAGTTCCTTGTTTCACAATTCATCAATATGGCCAATGTATTTGTATTCTTTTCTTTTTTGTTTTTTTTTGTTTTCGGCAAATAGAATGATATTTGTATAAGTATTTACATATGTAGTATCTTGTCTCAAACTTCAATTATACCGTTTACTACTGAAACCACCAAATGGATCGTATTTATGCGGTTGAGAAAAAAAAACCCATTCCTTTGCCTAATTAATTAACAAACCATACACATGAGTTTATAAAGGCATTCGTGTTTTTTTAACCATATACATTTCATCATCAATAACTAATAAAAAAAACACATCAAGAATAACACAATTGGATAAATGACGCTTGATATGATACAAGTCGAGGATATGCTATTATAAAGAAACGAAATTACATATATGATTAGAATTCACCCAAATACTAATTTTTATATATGTTATAATTGTATTGTCATATTGTACAATAAGTGAAAAATACTTATTATGCAATTAGTTATAATTTTATTATATATATTGAATGATATAAAATCAACATGGGTAAAATACTGAAAATTAAACATGTATGTCAATACTGATAATATTATAATAAATAATTTCTCCTAATCTTCAAATTTATCTAATCATCCAATTCTTTAATATTTTTATGAGATTCCACTATTTTTTTACATTAATTTCATTCCATAATTTTGCAGTTCATCCAGTTAACATGATTTAGGCCATAGCAGACCAAACAAGAGTTTGCAACTCTTTTTATAAATTTTTTTTTCAAGTACAATAGTTATTTTTTAATAAACATATGTGAAAATCGTCCATTTTTTTTAGAAAAATTTGGGACCATTTAAAATTCAAGACCTATTCTAATAATCAAAATTTAAACTATTAAAATGTTCGATACTAGAAAAACTATTTGAGAGATTTTAAATAAGTAAACCCGTTTCGGCTTCTAAACAATTAGATATTTTGTTGTGATTTTATAATTGAAGTGTAGTGTCGGCTAATGACTTCAAGCGCTAAAAACTCGCCCAAGTTTTGTTCACATTTTTCTCACCGGATATCAAATACGTCATGAACGTTTACCCAAATATCTTCTCTTGTTTGTTCTCTTCTTGCCTAAATATCTTTTGTATCACATGCCGACAAATGGTACACTAATATCAAATCAATTAACCGACAAGATTGAGATATGCAAAACTAGTGTATTTCTTATTTGTTTTAGTACAAACCCATAAAACGTGCATGAGCTAAAGGAACCCACGCGATCTACGGCCAATAGCAAGTGAGAACCCCCCAAATCAAAAAAATGACAATGGGAAACAAAAGAAGTAAAAACAAATCTATGTTGAAATGTTTGACTGGATTCATTGATCAAAGACAGACTATAACTAGGAAACCATAAAAATAGAAAAACACCATGATGAACATCTAAACCCTAACAAGAAACACTCTCAAAGAAAGAGATGTTGATACTCAGTAGAATCTGAAACTAACAAAAAAATCAACTGATATTATAAAAAGGTTAGTTTTTTGTTGTTCGAGTTCACATTTTTTTAATATAAAATGTTTTTTTTTAAATCAAAATTTTCGAAAATTTAATATTTTCACAATTTTTTTAAAAACAAAAAAATTAATTTTAATCTCTGTAAAAACAAAGTAGATTGGAGTCGGACTTTTCTTTCGCACTATTACAAATACAAAATAAAAAAAAGATAAAAAAAAAATCAATTGTAAATGATTTTACTAGTATTTATATTACTTCTAGTTAAAAGTAAGTAAAGATAAACAAAACAGAAATTTATAAATTTATGTTTTTTATATTTATTTTGTTTATTAGTTGTAAAAATGTTAAAACGATATCTACATTGACACGTAAGAGTACTTTATGTTTGTGCTAATATTGACTTTTCTAATCATTAGAGATGATTGTTTAGGCCTTTCATTGGCTGGATGTCTTATTCTGCCGATAAATAAATAAATTTAAAATATTAGTCTGAATAATGTATTGTCAGGGGTTTTGAGTACCAGCGATGACTAGTGTGCAGTGTAAGCAAATCGTTTGCAGCTAATCAAATATTAATCTTCAACATTAAATCTTACCAGTTACATATATGTTTAAAATAATAACCGATTGAAATATATGGACCATATGAAATTGATTCACTATCCCAATTTTCTAATCCGAAAAGCAAATTTCTTTTTTTATTTTCAAGAAAAGAGAGAAAGGGAATATAGGTTCCTTATGTCTTACTCTTGATATCTAGAGTTTATATTTTGAAGCAACGAAAGAGGACTATTTTGCTTTTCTCACGCATTATAAATTTGTCTTTCCTTTTTATAAATAAATTTATTTTTGTGGTTGAGACAAATTTTAAAACAAGATCTTGCTTGATGAATGACAGTAATAGCTTACAGAAACTAGTCAAAAAATTTAATGGTTTTTTTTATAATTTCTACCGCATGTTTATTAGGTAACAGCCTCTTAGGTCATAAACTCATAGTCTGTGTGTATGGTTCTTGGCGTTAAACCAACAGAAGTTGTAGGCATAAGTGCTTCCTTTTATTTCTGAAATAGTTCCTTTCCACCTTTTCTTGGTATAGCTTTCTAGTGAAATGTAATAACTCTATATTAAAATTGAGTAGGTTGTTGCTTGAAGTAGGCGTTCTTGCCCTTTACATTCCTCCTTGTTTGCATGCCATGTGTTACATACACGCATTAGTTTTTATATCTTACGTACTAGAAAAGCTTACGTAGCAAACAACGAGAAACTATACTTGTTACGACTCAACATGTGAAAAAATTTATCTATATAAAACAGTTATAAAAGATAGAGCATATGCTTAACAAAATCTTCAAGTTGCTTACAGTTAGTTGATCCATGCCCGGTTGTACAATGGACATGAACTCGTTACAACCTTGGTGTTCGACTAAGCAAACACTCTGCATGGACTACATGATCACTTGGACTTTATTCCGAACGTTTTATCCATAGGGTTGCAGAAATTTTTAAAAAGATCATTACTGAATATACTATTCTGTTCTGGATCTGAAAAAGAATCTGTCAAATTCAAATTCAACAAATAGAGAACGAACAAATCATAAGATTATAACCTTCTTTGGTTACCGATCCCTATGGTCATTGGTCAATGTCTTGACATGTTAAAAGGTTTTCGCCGAAATGCGTTTAAACATTAGATAAAAAGTGCTGATTATATAAATATATAATGAAGAAATTCTTCATTTTATACGATGAAGTTTTGACTCACAACTCTGCCAAAGCGTTTTGAACTATTTTGACATTCCAAATTTCAGATATAATTTATATGATCAACATATTGAACTTTAACTCATTATCGTTTAAAAATAAAATTCAAATTTGATTCGTAAACTGATAATGAAATAGCTATCTGGAGTGCAAATAACGAAAGAAAAGGTGAGGAAAGAAAAATCATCATTAGCATTAATTAGTCGTGGTTTTATATGTGAACTTGACTTTAATTTGAATGTAAGTTGTAAGTTAGAACCATAAATCAGACCTAATCATATTTGAAATGATTTATTTATTTATTAAACCTCAACCGATAATGGTGGTTAAAACCACCGCTCACTTTCGTTTATTATCTTTCCAAAGGGGTAAACGATTTATTAACGAAGCTTCTTAATCTATTTTATTTTCATTTGGTATTCTTGTCAGAATATTTGTTTAACGAACGTCTATTATCTATATGATAACAAGTTGACTAAATTATAGAATACAAATTATATGGTTGATTATTATAAGCTTGGTCTCTGGTGGAAAAAATGATATCCCAAATCTTGGCAGTGATTTTGTTTAGGAAAATAAAGTTATATATTACACAACTAACACAAAAAATAGTCTCCCAAAGGACAGAAAATCTTTTTTATTTATTTAATTTAGGTATCAATAAATATGTATGTTGCATATGTTTTTAATTTGTAGGCATGAAAATATATATTTTTTCGTCTTTATGAAGACATATTTAAACAGTGAAATCTTATTGATATTTTGCTACAAAAAAACAAAATAACAACTGTCATAAATAAATGAGAAAACAAGATGATAGACCAAAATAAAAGATAAAATATAATAGACACCAGTTAAAAATCACTGTCAGACAAGAATTATATTTTTATAAAATAAAATAGCAAAACAAAATCTGGCAAAAAATCTGAATAAATAATATGCGAAAAAAATATACATAGACGATCACGAAGTGTAACGACAAAGCTCCAAGTGTGTGCAGATGATCGATCAAAATCTACCAAAGTGCCCAACTTCTCCTCTCCACTAATTTTTATTTTTTCTTATACCAAACTCATAAGAAACCACAAATCTATATAATAATTGTTTCTTACTTACAAAACAAATAATGAAAGAGAAGCAAATAAACCATTAGGCTAAATGTTAACACCACGTATCATCTGAAAACTGTAGACACGTAGCTCGAGAGATATTACGGAACTACGGTCGGAGCAGAAACTATAAAGTTTCGTTGACCACAGAGAGATTGACACGTCATCGTTTCTAGAGACTGTAATACTACAGACTCGCCAAAAGCAAAGAAATGCCACGTCATAAAGACTCAACGAACCTGCGTTGCGTTAGATACGTTTTACTGCCACGTCACATGCCAGTTGATATTTCACTCACGTTTCTTAAACAAACCCTTTTTTTTGTACGATTGAAACTTCACATATTCTTCTTCTACACATTTTCTTCTTTTTTGTTGGTTTCTTTAGAAATTAATAAATAATCAATCAAATCGAAACGAGTTTTCATTTGGTTATCAACTTTTAAAAAGAAATTCACGTGTACACACAAGCACATATTTACGTTATTATATTTTTTATTTTAGCGTTGGTAGATAAACTCGATGTTACCAAAAGTATACACTATCTAATCCACCCTAAAAAAATAAATAAATAAAAATATTCGTTCCTCCTTATATATAAACCTTATGTTGAATAGAGCAGAGTGAAAAAAAGCAAAACTAGAGACAAAGATATTAGAAAGAAAAAAAAAACTCAATAAGTTTTTCTCTAGTCTTTCTCCAAATGGAATGGACTAGAGGAAGAATCCTAGGCCGAGGCTCGACAGCAACCGTCTGCGCCGCCACGTTTCAAAATTCAAACGAAATCCTCGCCGTCAAATCCTCCGAGCTTCACCGGTCAGAGTTCTTGCAAAGAGAAGCCAAGATCCTCTCGTCGTTGAATTCTCCTTATGTGATCGGATACAGAGGATCAGAAACCAAGAGAGAGTCAAACGGCGTCGTTGCGTATAACCTTCTGATGGAGTACGCACCGTACGGGACGTTGACCGACGCGGCAGCCAAAAACGGAGGCCGACTCGAGGAAGCTCGGATCGTGAAGTACACGCGCCATATACTACGAGGGTTGGAGTATATTCACTCGGAGGGGATCGCACATTGCGACGTAAAAGGGAGTAACGTGGTTGTTGCGGAGAAGGGTGAGGCCAAGATTGCGGATTTCGGGTGTGCGAAGCGGTTTGACTCGGAACCGGTGATGGGAACTCCGGCGTTTATGGCTCCGGAGGTGGCGCGTGGGGAAAAACAGGGGAAGGAGAGTGATATATGGGCGGTGGGGTGTACGGTGATTGAGATGGCTACGGGTTCTCCGCCGTGGACGGAGGCTAAGTCGATGGAGGACCCGGTTTCGGTTCTTTATCGGGTCGGGTATTCAGGCGAGACTCCGGAGCTTCCTTGTTTGCTTACGGAAGAAGCAAAGGATTTCTTGGAAAAGTGTTTGAAGAGAGAAGCGAAAGAGAGATGGACGGCGACACAACTCCTAAACCATCCGTTTTTGATAACTAAACCGGACATTGAACCAGTTTTGGTTTCCGGTTTGGTTTCGAGCTCACCGACAAGTGTGACAGATCAAACGTTTTGGAGATCGGTGGAGGAAGAAGTAGTAGAAGAAGAAGAAATAGAGGAATTACAAAATAAGTCAAGAAATCTAGACCGTTTAAACTTGTGGGCTTGTCATTCGGAGAGAATCGGACGGCTAAGATGTGTTGGTGGGTTGGATGGGCCCAGATGGGATGTGGAAGGTAGGGGTTGGATCACGGTGAGGGTGAGTTGTGAAGGAACAATGATTAGTGGGTCACATGAGGAAAATATATTTGGGGGAATTCTAAATTGATTTGGGGTCATTTGGGAGAATTGTAGAAAGTATTGGGGTTGATATTAGTTAAGATCTCCAATTTAGGGAGATCGATGTAGTAGCTTGTTAGTCTCCAAAATCTTTGATTGATCACATGTAAATAATTGAAAAAACCAAAACCAAATTTTGAAATTTGCAAAAATGTTGATTTCTATAGAGTTTCAAGGTTTGTTGGCCTGCACAAGAGAAAAATGTTAAAAAAGGTTATTGTCCCACGTTTTATC
This sequence comes from Schrenkiella parvula, assembly GCA_000218505.1. Classification (NCBI taxonomy): domain Eukaryota; kingdom Viridiplantae; phylum Streptophyta; class Magnoliopsida; order Brassicales; family Brassicaceae; genus Schrenkiella; species Schrenkiella parvula. Next base: position 36,806 of record AFAN01000166.1, read on the forward strand.
ACTGTTTTAATTTTAGTGTTGAGAATACTATAATTTAATTATAAGCTTTTTACAATGTCTCAAATGTCTACTTTCTCAATTATATAACACATAAATGAACTTGGTAAACAAATTGGCGTATTATTGGGACACAAATGAGCTATAGGTGATATAATATAATGTCAGTATATTAGAACACAGTGCATGGATCCAAATCCAATTATTTTATATAAATTGTTGGGGAAAGTAAGAAGTGAAGGAAAGAAGAAAGTTGACAAAATCGGGTTCGTTGATTTGGTTTGTCACTTTTGAATTTCGACAGAACCTAAAGATTGCTTTCGAATCTTAAAACAATGATCCGTATATGTATGCTTCGTTAGGCCAATGTGACGATTCATCAAGTCTTTGCTTCCACTAGTTTCTTATTTATTATATATTTGACACCTCACATAATTGGTTACTACTATTGTATTTTTTCTTCCATATTATCCATTTTCTTCTAGAGTTGGATAACTATTGGTTGTCCCTTTTTTTTTTTAACACAGCTCAAATAACTGCTGTTTGCTATGTAAACTTGTCGTAAGTTTCATTCTAGAATCTTCTGATCATTAAAAACATTATCACAACAACAATCTCAGTGAAGATAAGGTTAAGTAATGAGAAATAATAGATGAAGACAAGAATACTTTGCTTGCAAGGTAAGTTCATGTTTGGATGAGTTTATCTATTTACCTTAGAAGGTGAATAACGAATCTTTTGTTTTATGGTTTTGACTCTTTTTGTATAAAGTCACAACCATAAATAGTATGGACACTAACCACACGAATGCTTAACTTCAAAGACGGTGAGCATTCCTTTTTTTCCTCTAATTGATTCGGCTAGCTAATATCTATGGAGGTTAACTAATATTTTCGAAAATGTATGTGTAAATATAACTCGTTTATATGTTATTAATTCTTTGTATTATGTGGATATAGAAATATATAAATATAAATAATTATTATGATCAGATTAGTATAACTTGTTTTAGATTATCGTTTAGAACACAATATATCTTTAGTTTTCAAATGTGTAAAGCTTTTTGTTTAATCAATATATTATTTTGGTTTTAGATTCGAGCATATAGTTCTGAATAACCTTTTTTTAGTCAGTTTAATTTTTCCGTTTTGAGTTTTGATATTTTATGTAAAGTAAACACAAAAAAAATTAACACAAATTAGGCCAAAAAAAAACTGACAATTAAAAATGTCAGTTAATCTCTTCTTTGTGGCGCAAAAAGATTTTAATTTGGCATGTCGAACTTCAAAACTGTAACTACCACAAACTCCAAAAATCTTATTCGCTTCTTAAAATAAACTTTTATTGAAGTGATAATGAGCAAAAACATGCGAGACTTAGCCTGCGACACTCGACGATGATCCATCAAGCTTTAGCTCTCCCTCGTTTGACTCAACCATTTTTCATTACAAGAGGTAAAGTTTGGCTTTTTTATCTTTTATCTTTCTCAACTGAATCGTAGTGATTCTCTGTCGCGGGTCTGCTTCATTGTCGACTTACTTTGGTCGGTGCTCGTAATTGAGCGGCGGAATTTTGTTATTTGGTGACCTAATCTGGGCTCCGTGCTGTGTAAGGACAACCCGGAGACTGTCCTAATTTAGTTTGGAGTTTTGGTCCGACACATGTTTATCGCTCAAAGACGCATGAATTTGACAAAAATTGCCTCTGTTTCACTAATGTCGAAACAATCTTTTAGTGACCTAGAGATTCTTCTTCTTGCAATTTCAGGATTTGGGTTTAATGGAGGTGTGTTTCTGCATCAATCCCGAACAAAGAACCAAGGAATAGCATTTTGCGCTGCTGATGATCAAATTGCCAATTCCAAGTCGAAGAAGACAAGGTTCAGTCTTTTTTTCTTTCAGTTTTAGCTCCTTCTGTGATACCCTATGCATGTGTGTAAGGTCCTTGAGAAAGTTTATAACTTCGTTATCAAAGTTTAGATACTCTGAAGTTTATAATCAATGTATCAACCTGTTGCTCGTTATGTACAACAGGAAAGTAGTGGAGCATGTGTGTTTACTCAAAGCGAAAGAGAGTTTGTCTGCGGAGAAAGAAAAAGATATGCTTGACTATCTTTACACTTCTCAATATCAAATGAGAGGCATTGTTGCCATATCTGTAGGTGAGGCTCGAGGACTTTAGGTGCCTTTTATCTCAATCTTATATAACCCCCTTTTGTGTTTATTAAAAATCCAGTCTCTATCGATCAATTGACTCTCACAGGTTGCATCGGCGATAGAAAAAATGGAGATTACACGCACGCTCTCTTCATGCGGTTCCAGAAGAAGGATGATCTTGACAAGTTCTATGAGAACCCTCTGTTCTTAAATGTTCTCAATGAATATGTAACACCATTCTGCCATGTATGCCCTTGCATGTAAACGCCATTCCTCTCATTAGCTCTGTCTTCTCGCCATCTTCTTCTTCCTATTCTTCTCTATTTAGATGTTCCGTTTTTGTTGCTCTTGGGGTTTAATGTATCAGGGGCTAATTAATGTGGACTATGAATCAGAGGTCGAAGATGACATCCTCTCAATATTTCGAAAAGGCGAGGTACGAATCATATCATATAATCAAGTTCATATTCTGAGTTTTGGTTTCACAAATCGTTATCTTTAGCTTTAATGTTTTAGAGCCAAAAGATTTCTAGTTTCTAGGGTCAAATTATGTGAACAGACCGAGTTACTTCCCATGGCAGGAGTACAACTATGGCCAAGAGTTTGTTCTTCTGGTTACATTTGCCAGGAACGCTTCCGACAAGAACATTAAAGATGCATTGGATTCTTTTGCACAGCTAACTTCATCTCTTCCATCATTAGTTGTCCAGTCCACACAAGGTGCCTATAAAGAAAATATTTTTCTTGAATTTGATTTCTAGTTTATAAAATCCATTTATAGCTAACTTCCTCAAGTTGATCTAACTGCCACTTGAATATTTTCATGTCCAGGTTCAAACTTTAACGAAAGCAGTAAGGAGTTCACACATGCAGCAGTAGTTCGATTCCGTTCCTGTAATCACTTTTCCGAATTTACCAACAATGTGTATTCCTCTGTTTTCCTCTCTTATTCTCCTCTCACGCTTTCTTCTGCTACTTCCTGTAGTTGATGCCATGGAGATTTTCATTGAGGATAGAGAGTATAAAGATGTGAGATCAATTCTTAAATGGAACCTTGTACCTTACTCTTCAATTTTTTTCTCATATATGATAATAGAGACTCTTTTTTCTTTCAGATGTGGAGTTCTCAATTCAAGCCGTTTATAGAAAAAGCAACAGTTCTTCATTTCTCTGTGGATCCTGTGGGTACCGACGTCATGTGAGTCCTTATCACATTTTTTTAAGTTTCATCAAAGTCCTCTCTATTCGTTTTGATACAATCAAACTTGTTGTAGTAAGATTCTTGGTTACAAATGTTTTTTTAATAGATGGCTTAGCGTTTAGAGTGCGAATATATACAATTGTTTCCTTCGTATGGTAAGCCTCGTAGCTCCCATCCATTACCCTGAGGTTTTCATAACAATGAAGATATGAAAAAAAGATAAAAGCTCTCATTACAAATCGAAATGTCAAAAGGACATTTTACTCTTCAAACATAAGTTCCACTGTGTTCTCCATTAAGATTCGGTTTCGGTTAAACCTATCTCAAATCTGTTGAGACAAAAAGATAATCGATTGCTAATGCTAGTGGAATGTTATCATGTACTCGGTTAGTTGGTTAGTGTTTTGCTTGGCAATAGACTAAGCAAATTGAATACTAAGAAAGTAAAATAATGTAACAACACATGTGTAATAATAGTAAGTAGCATGATACTAAATATTTTTAAAATGGGATACGTATGAAGTTAGCAACAGATCTTGCCTATTGTTATAAATATTAGACATTGTTGACACATAATAAATTATATATATAGTCATCGACAAAACACAGCTTTAAGAAAAAGGTTACAACCAACTAATCCATTGTCCATACATATACATATAAATTTTGTTTATTTTTTTCTCTTAACATAGTGATTGAAGTTTCTGAGAAGGGAACTCTTTTTTTCATGTTTCAAGCCATGAACACGACTCATATTATTCTATCAAAGACGAACCTCTTAATGTATAGTACTGTAAATTAGTTCCATATTGATTTACTTTCTCCCATATTCATATTGATTAATCATCTCGCGCGAGCATATTTGTGATGAGATGATGTTTGCCTCCGGTCTTACGCCGTTAGAGCTTGATCCTGCATGGAGTTAAAAATAAATAAAACTATATTACCAGGCATAGACAGCTTCCTATAAATTAAGACGTTTTCTTATATCGACAGACCATGCATAGTTATTTTTGTAAACTAAAATAGAAAAAAAACAGAGATAAAGAATATAAACGCAATGTGAATAATTAAGATTTCGGCTTTCTAAGAAAAACAAAACCAGTGGTTTGTTTTGTAAGAAGCTTTTATAGTTAAGATTTGTGACGATGTTTCATGCATATGTATGTAATATGTAATATGAATGGTAAAAAATAATGGCAACAAATATGTGAACATGTATGTATGCATATTATTTATACCGATTATACGTGTAAATCTAATTTTTCATGTGTGCGTTAACATTAATTTTATGTACAACATGAAGGGACAATGTGCTAATTATCAATATTTTGGCAACATAATTTGTCCAAAACTTGTGAAATTTGATAGAAATGTCTACAATTTTTTCAGAAATTCTTACCAGTGATAAATTCTTTAGAAAGTTGTTGTTTATCCCCAAATCCCAAAACTCTAACAGCCGTTTAAACCGTCTAAGTTCACCACTATCAAACCTTATCTAGGCTTCTTATTAATCGCGCGAAGGTGTTTGCTCAGAAGATAGGTTGTAAAGGAAAAAAACGTGAGATTAAATTTTTTTGTTAACGTTTTCTAATAAGGTAGTTTCCACTTATACCTTTAAAAGGCCGTTTTGCCATCAAATAGATATTTATAAATTCTTACAGTTTCCCCAAAAAAGATGTGGTACATGTGTTTTGGAACATCGGTTATGCTCTTTATCATCAGAACAATATTGATCATGCTAGTTTAGCACCCTTCAACTTCAACATATGTTCTTAAAGCGGGCAGGTATCATTACGACATTACCAATTTACCAACTAGACCGATTCTGGCATTATTACAAATTATGCCATGTCCAACCATACAACTTCTGAAAAAACATCCTCGATGATCCTTTTCTTTAACGAGTTTAGAGAAGTGCCAATAACGAATTAAAAATATATCAGTTTAAAAAAATACAAAAGATAGAACAAAACAAGTTTTATTTTATTTTTTCACATGTGTTTCGGTACATACATAGATAAAATAAAGAATGCACAGCAGAGACAGAAGTGTTTTCCAGTGAAACTAATGGAAATAAATTGCAACAAACACATTTTTATCTCTTTATTGATCACATTAAAAGATGAGTTGAACAAAGAAACATACCGTGATAAGACGATGGATGAGTCGACAAAGAAGCCATATATACTTCTCTTTCTCAGCCTAATTTGTCTGCAGTTTCAAAGCTTCGTTTACATATAAGTTGCATATAAAACATTAACAAATTACAACTCTAGTTTAAATAAGAAATTCAAGAAATCAAATGATTTTATATATTCGTGTAGTTAGGTATGTATTTATGAAGAATTGTCGATCTATATGGTATATTGATGAGCATGCTTATGGCTGATAAGGAATGATGATATTGATAATAAAACAAGAACATAGAACTCACAGGTTCATTGAACGTGGCTGCCTTTGGGTTCACCCACAAAGGCGCTAGAGGAGGGGAAAAAACAAGACTGTTGGTTCATATTTATATGTAGAAGCGATGATTTAAATTTCTCCACATAGTATATATGTCTACAGGTAATAAGTTTTATGTTCTATTTTATTTATTTATTTATAGAGAACGAACAAAACAGATGGTAAAATGGTTCATAAAGCATCGAAATGGTTATATGTTCCATTTTAAAATTTATATGGCTATATTATTAATAATGGAAATCGTCTTGGCCATCAAATTATTAATGTGATTTAATTTTTGGTTATCATACAAATTCACCCAAATTAAAAACCATTAAACAGAGAGAAGTGCCAATCAAATTTTACCCTACTTTATAGTTTCAAGTCAATTCACTAGTCAGATTATATACTGATACTGTATTATTAAATATTAAAAGTAACAATAAAAGAAAAGTAAATCACTTTGAATGGTTAGAATTTTTGAAAGATGACCTACGTACAATACAATGAAGTTCTAGAAAATATAAATATACAAAATGGACACGTTGTTTAATTCATCACACCCAACTTGTGGTAGGTCTTCTTTTAGACTTTTAGTTAGTGCTTCTCTTTTCATATTTTTCAAACTTTGACATTTCTAGTGTTTTAGATTAATAATATTTAATAGTTAATTAATATTCTTAATCTGTATACTTTGCTATCACTGAATTCGTACCAATATATTAATATTTTAAGGCTATAATGGTATGTTTTGCATTTGCTTTTGTTTTATGTTTTTCTAATGCGTATTTCGCCTATATGAATTCATCATAAAAAAAAATTATTTGTTGGTTAGTATAAATTTAAATGCCCAACGCAAATGGAAGGTTTTATTTTATAAAAGTTTTGTATATAAAAAGAATCTGAAGCCTTTTTTCATATAGAAACTTGAATTGAATATGTATGAAACAATGAAAGCTTGCCAAGAGTTTTTAAAAAGGCATATACGATTTTTTTTTTTAGCATCCTCTGCGAACTATATATTAATTTGTCGACCAAGGAGAGACGCACATATATAGAAACAACCACACCCCTTAATATATTTTTAGTTAGTATTTGATATGTCCATCGACATAACCATGATTTAGATCAAGTTTTTAATATAATTAATAAATAATGTATTTAAGTGATACAGCGTGTAAAATAAATCTTCTAATTAGAAAAATCAAATACGCACTTTAGTAGAAAACTGAGTTTAAGACTGGAATTCAAAAATGTAGTATTCAGTTTTGCTAAGACATCTATTTCCAAAATATCTTTTTGTTTTGTTTTGTTTACAAATTCGAAAATTTCGAACTTTTAACCATAACTAAACATTTTCGGAAGATGTTTTGAAATTCTTTCGACTTATAGTTCCTTTCCCTAGAACCAGCCTCTAATAATTACAAACCTTTCAAATAACATAATATTTTAATTAGGATGAGGAGCGCAAATTTATCTTGAGGGCACTAAGACCACTATAGTACATACATTTATATTTTCTTGATAGAGTTTTATTAAGCACAATTTCGTTTTGAAGAAATACTATACATAAGCTCTATTTAAAAAAAAAGTTAGCCGAAATGAATTCATAAGTGTTTCTAATATTAGTCGAAACACAAACAGTTTACTTTGTATCTACCATGTTATTTTTCATTAGATTATCATTGTTATGCACAAATTAATAGAACTTATACATTTATATACAAACGAAATTTATTTTTGAACATTTTAAAAAAATTGAAAATTTTGAAATTTTGAAATTCCACTAAAAACATTAGTTTAAGCTTTTCTTATAATTATAATATGCAAATTTTTTAAAAAATAGTTAAATAAAATAGTAAATGTAACACTTGAACCGACAAACCATCATGTAAAAGTATATCACGGTGTCCGTTCAATCACAATTGATCACGTGCCCACCAAACCTAGTTGCAACACAATTGGTTTCTTTGGATTCTTTGTTATTTGCCAATCTTTTTTTTGTGAAAAATTTCAACCAAAACACATTATAATTATGATATAACTAACCCAAAATTGAACTCTTAGTCAACTTAAGTTAAGATTTCGTGTATACACAGTATTTATAATGTAGTATTATACAATATGTAGAAAGAAACCACAACATGAATACAAATTTTATGTTAGAGATTTATGTATAAACAAAAGATTTTCTTATATATGGGCCCCTAAAGCCCATTAATATAAGTTCTAATATCATTCAAGAGCAAAATCGATGCTGATATGCGTTTGTAACAAGGCCCATATACAAACTGTTAAAAAAAAAATTAGGTGAGAGATTTGTTGTTTGTGTTGAATTGAATCCCATCCACATACACACAGAAACGCCAAAGCCCGACTCTGTTTACTCATTATCTTACTCTGCTGCCTCTATCAAATGGCTCCAATCATACCACTTCACCGTACACCCCAAAATCTCCAGTTCTCGCGAAATCATGCTATTAAACATCTCATCTTCTCCAATTTCTCATCGGAATCCGCACTTCCTCTCCAATTTCAACAATCCCACATCATATTTCCCTCGGCGATCCAAAACCCATCTCTCAAAATCTTATCTTTTCCCCAATCTCCCTGCTTTATCGAACCAGAGCCTCAAGAACAGAGTTTCGTTCGGAAACAAGAGGTGCCCAGATGGGGAACGGATCGGTTTCAGGTCAAGAGCGATTCCTGGGATTGATTTAGGAAGCTTCGGATCCGTTTTAGAAGCTACTGCTGTTCTCACCGCGATCGTCGTCGTCCACGAGTCCGGTCATTTCCTCGCGGCTTATCTCCAAGGGATCCATGTGAGTAAATTCGCAATTGGGTTTGGTCCGATTCTAGCTAAATTCGATTTCAACAATGTCGAGTATTCGCTTAGGGCTTTCCCTCTAGGTGGGTTCGTTGGTTTCCCTGATAACGATCCCGACAGTGAGATCCCAGTTGACGATGAGAATCTTCTCAAGAACAGGCCGACTCTAGATAGATCGATTGTAGTTTCAGCTGGAATTATCGCCAATGTGATCTTTGCTTACGCCATAATCTTTGTCCAAGTCTTATCGGTTGGTTTGCCTGTACAAGAGGCGTTTCCTGGTGTTCTTGTTCCCGAAGTTAAGACCTTTTCTGCAGCTTCCCGTGATGGATTGCTTTCTGGTGACGTTATCCTCGCTGTGGACGGCACGGAACTGTCCAAAACCGGCCCTGACGCTGTCTCTAAGGTTGTTGATATTGTTAAAAGAAACCCAAAGAGTGATGTGTTGTTTAGAATCGAAAGAGGGAGTAGAGATTTCGATATTCGGGTCACACCGGATAAGAACTTTGATGGGTCGGGGAAGATCGGTGTTCAATTGTCTCCAAATGTTAGAATCACGAAGGTGAGACCAAGGAACATCCCGGAAACATTTAGGTTCGCGGGGAAGGAGTTTATGGGGCTATCGTCTAATGTCTTGGACGGTCTAAAACAAACGTTCTTCAACTTCTCTCAGACAGCAAGTAAAGTATCAGGTCCTGTGGCGATCATTGCGGTGGGAGCAGAAGTGGCGAGATCAAACATTGACGGGCTTTACCAATTCGCAGCATTGCTGAATATCAACCTCGCGGTGATCAATCTCTTGCCATTACCGGCTCTTGATGGTGGAACATTGGCATTGATATTGTTGGAAGCGGTTAGAGGAGGGAGGAAGCTTCCTGTAGAGGTGGAACAAGGGATAATGTCTTCAGGGATCATGCTTGTGATATTCCTAGGATTGTTTCTCATCGTCAAGGACACACTTAGCCTTGATTTCATCAAAGAAATGTTGTAGTTAAATCTCGTTGCCAAAAGAAAAGTGTTTTGAGTAAGGAAGAGATAAACGTTAGTGTGAAGAAGTTGAGAGTTTAGATTAAAAAAAGAAAAAAATTGGTTTCCAACACAAACACATGGTGATGAATTGATAGTACATATCCATGTAATATCTCTACTCTGTTATCCGCTATAAAAGATGTATTTTTCTCTTATGTATAAAGAAAATCATCGAAATTGTTGTGGTTTATTGGATATTCAGCGCGAGCTCTATAATGTGACAGCGAGTATGGAACTGATAATGACGAGGATGGGTCTTGAACTCAGGACTCGAACCGCTAAGATGGTGATTCTGTTAGAGATGGGCTTTGCATTCGTCGACAAGCGCGTCTGAGATTGATCTTCGGCCCAGATCAGAGATAGTTCAAACCGATCTCGATTTGGTGCAACTTGAAAAGAAGAAGATTTCCGAATCTTAATGAAGAATGAGCCAATGAGGAAATAGAGATCAGATCATATCAAGAAGGTTTCCAAAGAAGGAAAAGAAAAAAGGCGGTTAATCAACAGGTTTAAATATAGGAAGAGACCAAAGTAGAAAGACAAACTGAATTAGAGAGAACCGAGAGAACCCAAAAGAATTTTGAGTTCGCTATTCATAAATAAACAAATCGGTGTCAGACCTAAAAATAAATCATTGTAATACTTTTCGCTTGATTTAATAAAGAATTTTTTTTAAGCCCACAACTCATCTTCGTCGAGATATTCTCACGAAGTTACAGTTCAACAATTCTCAGTCCAAATGGCCAAACCATGCCTCATTGACTCTCTCAGTACAACCTTGTGATACCGGTTGTGCATCTCAAAGATAGTTTAGATAGTTGTATTGTATTAAGCATAGTTTTAGTAGTATTTGTGGATTAATAAGAATTATTAGCATAAGGTTGGTTAGTTTAATTAGCATTCTTGTTAAGGGGAGGTGCTAAGTTATATACTTTGGATAAAAGCCAAACTATAGTGTAAAGTGTAACTTACTGTTCAAGGCAAAACAATTAGTTCTTTTAAGCTCTCTTTCGAACTCCATTTCCCTTGTGCATTTCTCTTTATCTTGAGAGTTTTCTAGGGAGATATGAATTTAGGTTTGGGACAATTACTAAACTACACCAAAATAATTTCTTTATTACTATACAACACCAAAATTTTTAAAAATTACAAGATACTCTTCGTACCTATTATATCATACATATTATATCCTTATAACACTTGTTAGGAAAAAAGCTAATTACAAAAATGCCATTATTTATTTAGTCTATCGAAGAACAAAACTTGAGTTATTTACAAAAATGCCATTATCAAATTCTTATTGTTAAATATTTTTTTTCTAGAGTAGATTTTTTTGATGATATTTGTTCTGATGATATTTAGCATGTATCGTGTATAGTACACTTATAGACCTTTCGATTTTTCGAGAAATTCTGCTACACTTAGATTTTTATGGTAGATTTATTCGAAGACTCCGTAGACATTTCTTTTCCGGACTTTGGTTACGGTAGATTTATTTCGTCTAAAATTGATTTGTTAGGTGTTATTGTAGAGTTGTCATCGATGTTTAAATTTTAGGCGTTATAGTATATTTATTGTGTTGATTTGTTTGACTCACTCATGTCCATCATGTCCCGCATTCCACCACAATAGTATATAGATACTCTACCTCCTTAGTATTTGAAGACGACATTACAAGCAAAATTAAATCTACTATAAGATATCCAATAAATCTACACAATATAAGAAAGAAAATATTAAATCTACGATAACATAACCAAAAAATCTTTAGAAGAAACAAAATGACATATGGAAACAAATCTACTATAACACACGATAAAATTCTGTACAACTTACGAGTTTTCATATTAAATAAATCTACTACAACATAGCAAACCTAAAATTTAAATCTACAATAACGTAGCCAAAAAAATCTACACCCATACGAAAGCAAATGTCAATAAATCTACCACAACATACAAGCAAAAATCTGTTATAACTCAATAATACAATATTAAACAAGTCTACAATAACATACACAAAAATCTACTATCATACGAAAAAAATCTCAAAAAATATATCAAATCATACAAACAAAATTGGCCACTACTACACAAATCTACCTTAACACACACAACAAATCTATACAACCTATGAAAACAAATATTAAATATACCAGATCACATACAAACAAATCTACACATCATACATACAAAATCAGTGATGTCAAACAAATGTTTCACTCTAGAACAAAGACAAACATTCTACAAGGAGATATGGAAAAAAACAATTTCGTGAGAATCGACAACGAATAAACGAAACATTCACAAAAACATCAACGACGAACTCGTGTCTCCCAAACTTTTAAAATAGACGGGAATTTCGTGAGGAATCCAAAAAACGAAAAAAATG
>AFAN01000167.1:0-48779 GCA_000218505.1 Schrenkiella parvula
AAAATTTGAAAGAAAAAAATTTGAATTAAATTTGAAAAAAAATAATGGAAGATGAAGAGAAAATGAGAAAGAGATGAGAGAAAGAGTAAGGGAGGAGAGAGAAAGAGAGAGAAAGAACGAGGAAAGGAGAGAAAGAGAAATAGTAAAGAGGGCAAAAATGAATATTCACATGTCAAAAGTGTCTCATTCTCAAAAAGTGTGTGTTTTGTAAACAAAAACTTAAAAGTGCTCTTTTATGTAAAGTTCTCTTGATAAAATTAAGAACATCAAAATGTTTTGAGGAGAATTATATTAGACTCTCATAAGAATAATTACAAAATGCATAGATTTATATAGCGATTGATCTAACATAAATTTCTAAAATAATATGGAAATAATATATTAGAGATAATATTAACTTCATAATCTTGGATATTATTCTTGATATTCTTGATTCTTCGTAACTTCCATAATTTTGATACTGTCGATCTCCTAGATCTCGCAATACCCTCCCACAAGCTCATATGTCTCAACAAATATAATTTTAGAAAATCTTCAAAATTTTTAAAATTTCATCCAGTTGTTGGATCATCAACGACGTTTATACCTGATCTTAGGATCAAATCCGCTGCAACACCTGCCAATTTAATATTTGTTAACAAAAACGGGGTTTTAGAAGCCATAATCATCTCATATTTTAACTGCTGTATAGAACAAGACCACTATTTGTCTTGCTTTAATTAGTTTTGTGTATACATTTTTGTGAGGTTTAGCCTAAATCGACTAAATCAGACCCCTATTTGTCTCAACAGTCCAGATCAGTACATATATATGTAACATGTGCGAATTAATACCTAAACCAATAATTAATTTGAATTGCAAACTTAAACTAAAACGATTAGGCTAAACCATACATCGAAAATTATCCCGTTAGTGAACCGTTAACGGAGATGAGCTGTCCATTATAGATGAAGACGTGTAATCCGCGTAACGCAAACAAATTAAAAAGTATACGTTGGAGCTACACAACATCATTTCATTGCGTTGATAATTTCTTTAGAAAAAAACGGAACGACGTCGTTTTACATAAGTTGGAGAAAAATCTTGAAAATTTCACAGAAGGGTTCGTGGGAAACCGTCGTGAAGGTTGAAAATATCGACAGACAAATTTAGAGAGATTGCAATAGTTTGAAGCAAGAAATTTGTGAATTTGGCTAGAGCGAAAGCCAAATTCGGAGTTTGAAGCAAGTGTCGTGGTGGTGGGGAGTATTTCATTCGGGTGATAATGAGGTAAGTTGGTTTCTAAATTTTTTAGAATTAGCGAATGGTGGTAGAAAATATTAATTCAATTCCGGTTAAAATAGGTGGAAATATCAAACTGCTAGGACTGTGGGAACATGGTTAGTATAGATTTAGTTGAAGGATTATGCATAAAACTGAATGCACATAAGATGTTCGATAAAATGTATAAATGAACTATTTTTTGTTATTCTTGTCAAATACATGTTCTGTTTCTTATTTCATTGGGGATACCGATATTACATTTGTGATAAACTATGATGGAAAGTTTGAGAACTTTGAAGGAGAAGTTTTATATGGGAGGAAAAATTCACATACTTCAAGCCTTCCCTCATACGCTATTCAATGGCATTGTTTCAGCCAAAATAGTGAATTTGTATAGTCTAAGGGTTTGGTATAAATTGCCATACGAAGACTTGAAGGATTTGAAGGTGTTGTGTGACGGTAGTACAAATTTCAGCAACATGTGTAATGCGGCAGCTTGAGTGATGACTATTGAAGTATATATTGAGCATACAGATGCTCATAGTGAGGGAGAGGACAGTGCAAAGTCAGATGATGGTGTCGATGATGGAATTGGACAGTATGATGAAACTATCAGAGGAGATGATAATGATGTGGGTGGTGTTACTTATCCTCATGACACGCTTGTTAAAAAATTGTAGCTGATTTTGTTGATGAGGAAGAGGAGAATGAAGGTTACAGAAACACTCTTCCTGTCTCGGATAATGATGAAGAAGAGTATGAGATATCGTATGAGAGTTGGAAAAGAGGAAGTGGAGAGCTCAAAATTATGCAAGTGTTGGAGAGTATTAAGGAATTCAAGGAAGCAGTGTTAGAATATGCCTTGAAAGGAGCTTGGAATGTCAGGTACACAAGATGGAGAAATGATAAATATGAAGCCAAATGTGGTGTTGTTGGTGAAGTCCCTTGTGATTGGAGAAACTAATGTTCTTTTGAAGAATCTGTGGTAAATTTATGGTGAAGACGTATCAAGAGGAGCACTCTTGTACGAAAAATGGGTATTGTAGGTTATTGACAGAACGAGTCATTGCTAATATCTTGATAAACGAGATTAGGAATGATACTGGATTGATGCCTAAAGCCATGCAAGAGATTATTCAAGAGCGCTACAATCTGATTGTCACACATGATATATGTAGGAAGGCACAGAGGAGGCCATTAGACATGATAAGTGATGAGTTTGATGAACAATATGCAAGGATTAAAGACTATGGACAGCAGATTATGGAGTAAGTTCATAACAATTTTTTCTGTTCTATGTTTTATTTTTAAGATCATGTTATCTAATTGTTGTGTTAATTTGACAGATCAAATCTCGGATCAACAATAGATCTCGTGACAGCCATTAGAGAGGATGGAGTTGAAGTCTTTGACAAGTTATATGTGTGTTTTAACGCACTTAGGACAATATGGATAGCTCACTGTCGGCCAATTTTTGGTTTTGATGGTTGCTTCTTAAAGTCTACTTCACGAGGACAACTGCTTGCAGCTGTGGGAAGAGATGCCAATAACCAAATATATCCTATTGCATGGGAAGTTGTTCAGGTGGAGAACACAGAAAATTGAAAGTGGTTTATTCAGAGGCTGAAGAATGATCTACAACTTGAAGATGGTGATAGCTTCATACTGATCTCTGATAAACATAAGGTAAATCTCCTTTTGATGCTGAAGATGGTGTATCCAATAACATATGATGTTCTTTCTATACTTTCAGGAGTTGCTAAAGGCAGTTGAAGAGGAACTTCCTAAGGTGGAGCATCGGATGTGTGCGAGACATGTATATGGTAACTCAAGAAGCTGCATCCTAAGAAGCCGTTGATGAAGAAATTTTTCTGGGCAGTTTTAGACAGTTTCAATATGGCGGATTATGAAGCAGCACTGAAGAAGCTGAAGGAATATGACATTCGGGTATATGAAGACTTGAAGGCAAGGAATCCAAACACTTGTAGTCGTGTTTCTTCAAGACCACTTCAGTTTGCGAAGATGCCCTCAACAACTTCTCAGAGTCTTACAACAGCGGGCTCGAAAAAGCAAGGTCGCTTTCACTCATGGAGATGTTGGAGACCATGACAAGACAAGCCATGGTGCGGATTGAGTTCAGAAAGAACAAACTAACCAGGTATAAACGGAAATTCAGTTTGAAGGTGGCACACAACAGAGCTGTGGAAGAGAAGGAGTGTAAATGGTGTAAAAAAAAGAATTCCTGGACCAAATGGCGTCTCTGAAGTCTTTGAGAAAGGTACTTCTTACACCGTTAATATTGAAAAAAGAACATGTAAGTGCAGGAGGTGGGATGTCACGGGGATTCCATGGCGTTATGCTTTGTAGGTGTTTGTGGATAAGAAGTATAATACAGAAGACTTTGTTGCTGATTGTTATTTTACTACTACTTGGAGAGAGCAGTATAGTGATTCAATCAATTCGGTTGAAGGTATGAAGTTTTGGAAGGAATGTGGTGCCTCTCAAGTTGAACCACCACCGAGATACATTGAAAAGGATAGGAAGAAGAAGCCACACAAAAAGGAAGAAGTTGATCCATGAGTCTCTTACTAAAGGTAAAAAAGTCTCCAAACACTTTAAGGTGATTCACAGCTCTCGATGTGGTATGGCAGGCCACAACTCCTTAGCTTGTTCTAATCATGGAGTTCTTAATAAGCCTAGGAAGAAAGGACATGTAATTGCTGATGAAGGACCCAGTCAGCCATAGTAATGATAGTTTTTGGTGAAGTAGGATGTATGTAAATGCTTCGGTTTGTTTTTGGTGATGGAAGCTAGTTGCGGTAATAAGATGTTGTTTTTGGTACGGCTATTCAAGATGTTGTTTTTTGGTCTTTGAACTAATGTAATGGCTATTGATACATCTTTGAACTAATGTAATGGCTATCTTATTTTCTAATGTCCAATAAATTCCTCATTAAACCAACAAATTCATGCCATTAAATTGTCATTACCAAATCTATAAATGATAAGCTAATACAAACCACCACTCTTCTTTTCACACAAAATAGTAGTCCAACACCATGATACCAAATCTACAAACAAGCATGTTCTTCAAGCTTTTAACTTCTCTCTCATATCCGTGGATCAAATCTTTGAGTTCTTTGATCTCTTTCCCATAGCTATCGGCAACAGCTTTGATCTCTTTCTCAAAATGCTCAAATTTTTCTTCTACCATGATCTTCATATCCTCAATCTCTTCTACAACAGCTTCGTCTGTCCATTTAAACAAATGGTTTTTTTCCTGAAACACCGTACTCACTATCCTGTTCTTTTCAACATTCAAACACCAAACACAAATTTTGGACAGAAAGTTTACCTGCTCAAATCGTTTAGGACAACAATGTAAAATTCTTCCTCGATTTTCAATTGTTCTTGATGTTCTCATCACAGAAGCTTCTCCACAGGACCTACAAGTTCTCGGCAACCCTCTCACTCTTTCACCACCATGGCGTCTCCAATTTCCAGTCATTCTTGCATCGATTTGAAGACCTTTCAATTAACTCACCAACTGAATTGAGCAAACAAATCAACTGAATTGAGCTTACCTGAGTCATGAGAAGTATTGAGACTAGATGAAGAAGACATTCCGCTGTCGTGTTCGAAATCGCCCAGTCGCCCTTGAACCCTTTTTTTTCTTTGTCGGGAAAAGAAAAAAATGAGAGAGGAAGAATGTTCAATCTCTGTTACATGATAAAACGACCTCATTTTACCTGTTCCAATGGTCTGATTACGTTACGCGGATTACACGTCATCATCCGTAACGGACAGCTCAACTCCCGTTAACGGTTCACTAACGGGATAATTTTCGATGTATGGTTTAGCCTAATCATTTTAGTTTGGATATGCAATTCAAATTAATTATTGGTTTGCATATTAATTCGCACAGGTTACATATATATGTACTGATCTGGACCGTTGAAACAAATAAGGATCTGATTTAGCCGATTTCCCTTTTTAATTCCATCACTTTTATCCATTAGTTCTTTTCTCAACTTTAAAATTGCATTCATTCTTTTTCAATATCTACTTTCATCACATTCCCTTTGCTCATATATTGCAGAACTATTTTCTCCTTTCCATCTTTTTTATATTTCTTTCTATAACGAGTTTCCTGATTTTTTGTTAATTTTAACATAAATATTGTAACATATATAATTGTATCTCTTATTTTAATATATTTATGATATTGAATATTTATTATAAATATTTATAATAAACTATGACTAGAAATATCAATTTACATACAATATTTGATTTTTCTATTCTTAATTAAATATAGTCTAAATTTTAAAACATACTTTTCCATAATTATTTTCTCTTATTTTCAATTAAAAACAATTTACACCCTTGCATTGCTATTAAAAATAAAATTTATTAATAGTTTCTTATTCCAAATAACATCTGTAGTTTCCTTTTTCTTAAAAATATTTTTTTTGCTTTTTTGTGATTTGTAGAATCAATTATTTTTTCTCTACTTCACAAAACTTATAAAATACAGTCTTCAATTTTAAATATGTATTTTTGGACATAGTGATTTCCTTCTTAAATCGCCAAAAAATTATATAATCATATATTCATTTTTCTTATAAATTTTATTTTGTTGTATTAACTCTTTGTGAAGGTAGAACTATCTCCTCCTTTTTTTTGTTAGCAAACCTAAAGTACCGAAAATAAAGAAGAAGAAAAATTCATAGAAGCCACATTGGGGGTTATGGACCAACATGTCCAATATATTTTAGATAGTGAAGGTAGAACTATCTAATTTAATATTCATGAAAATCTTTTATTTAATTTTTTGATCTTTTATAAATTTTTTTAGGTCTCTCAATCTTCACGATAACTACTCGGTATAAAGATCAATTTTGGGTCAATACGTTATCACTTGGGCTCTAATTGGGCTCTAATTGAGCTCTGCTTTTGGTTCACTATTTTTGGATTCCAGTACTACACCATGTATTAAGATTATAGTCTATTAAGTCTTTGGACTTGTAATACTTTTTTTTCTAGTCCTCACACAAAGAAAAAAAGACTTGTATAAATTTTTGCTACGTCCCAAGTTCAACTACTTTTGCTACGTCTTTCTCCTTTCAAGATCTTGTTCCCGCTTTACACGTACAGTAATTCAAACATATTGAAGTAGTCTTAGTTGAAATATGGTTATTAGTAATTAGTATCGAGCATGTTACTCCAAATTAAGTGTATATATATATCTACTATATCGTCTTTAATTTTAAAATGCAATCCAAAGAAAAGTTGATGAACAATTTAGTAAGTTAAGTGTAAATATATATAGCTACTATATCGTCTTTAATTTTAAAATACAATCCAACGAAAAGTTAATGAACAATTTACTAAATTGCCAATCCATTTATATACTTATCATCTAACAGTTCATGTAATTCACTAGATTCAAAACTAATAAAAAACTTTTGTAGCTCATTAGATAATTAAATGTTGAAAAAAGAATAAAGTACAAGCACATTAGAAAACATATAAACTCTTCTACAATAGTCCCATGGTTCAAGGCTATATGGCAGTGCACAAAGAGACCATTCCTAAGCATGTCTTTTCATTATATGGACTGCTACAGTACCTAAACAAATATTGCTCTGGTGTTTTTGGGGTTTTGTAAACAGGAATCAATAAAATCGATAATTAATTCAAATTGATAAAGTATATATATATTGGCTCCTCATATTTGATATTGGATAGTACGAGATTGAAAAACCGTATAGTTGTATTTTTGAATTTGGAGTATTGTTGGACCGTATGATTACGAGATAATTTCATATTTAAGAAAAGATTTTTATCTTGATTTCGTCTATTGTATACAATGTTTTTTTTATTCCATTTAATATTTTATAATTTATTAGGTTAGGATCTGCATGAAAAAATAAGTAAAAATATTAAATAATATTATTATATATACATTAAGAATATAAAATTAATAACATAACGATCTAATATTAAATTCTAAATTAATATGCATGTTTAATAATCTCAAATTCAATATAAAAATATAGAAATATTTAGATATTAAAATTGCTAATATGCATAATTGACCTGTATGATTAGATTATACATGTATATCTACATTTAATAATTTATAACTTGTATTTTGTAAAAAAAAACTCAAAATTTACCTGTATTAATTAAAAAGCCCAAAAACATAATTTTTAAATGAGTGAAAAAGTTCAAAAAACATATTTTAAATCTTATATAAGTTACTACTGAATTTATTAAAAAATTTAATTTTTTAATAGAAAATGAAAAGATAATGAAACTAATCTAAGTCAAAGAGTAGTAGAAAAAAGGGAAAAATGTTATAGAAATCTAATATTTGTTCCATTACAATCTAAACATTTAGTAAAAATAAAATGTATATCAATTTATAATATTATATTATCATATATTATATTTAAATTAATATTAATATATGTTAAAAGACATTTATTGGGTTATAGTTTTTTTATGTACGTTGAATATATCTAATTTTATATAATGAAAAAGAATTTTACTGTATTTTTAATACGTTTCTTACAATATGCCTACAATATGCATATATATATGTTAGATGTAATCATGTTATATAGCCAGTCGCTCTAGGAGAATCGAGGAACTCGTATACTATTATACATATAAAAGGAAATAAATTTATTAAGTCCAATACACTATCTTGCGTTTAAATTTTAATATTAACATCCCAATTCCAAATATTTAGTATTTATTTTATAATATATGCTTAAAAATATATCTATAAAACCCACCCTGGAAACTCGATCACCTTCTGTCCCATAGAGAGCTCTCTCTCCCTCAACATTCATCAAAATCCTCATAAGATCAATCTTTCCTCTATAATTTCTAAAAAATATCAAAGCATGAATATAAACGGAACACAGTTCGCAAACTGTAAAACCCTAAAGCAGAAAGAAGAAGTGGAAGAAGTAGAAGAAGAGAAGAAGATGGAAACTGCAATAAGAAGAGGTCCATGGACTGTAGAGGAAGACATGAAGCTCATCAATTACATTGCTCTTCACGGTGAAGGAAGATGGAACTCTCTCTCTCGTTCTGCTGGTAATTATAACTTCTTAACCCTTTTACTTATATAGAATATTAGACTATGATTATGCATGATATCTATAAGATATAGTTTCATAATAAATCGTTGTGACCTTATCATACTACAAGACCTATTTTCTTAACTGTCTTTCATTGATTCAAATGGCTAAACCTTGCTATTGAAGGTACTTTTATATGCTCATCAAACAAAGTAGGTTCTTTTTCTCAGAAATTGTAGACTGAATAATTTTTTTAAAGGAAATTCGTTTTTTATTTATTTTTGTGGGTTAATCTCATTTGAAATTTATTAGTGTAAAATTCAATTGAAATCAAATGAAGTAGACTTATGGCTTTATAAATTTTATAAGAACTATTTTTTCCTCTCAATATATGTTATTCTTCATTTTCATAATATCTAGCTTAAAACAATTTTCATATGTTTCCTATTGCTATGACTTCTCCATGTCGGCATAATTTAAATTCCTCTTTAGAGTTGGCAAAGTAACAAAGAACAAGTTGACATCTTCATAGTTCGCTATTATCATTCAAAATATATTTCTAACAAAAAAAAATTGGTCGGTCCAAGTTTTATTTTTATTTTTCCTTTGGGGTCTTTTCATTTTGCCTTTGGAGTGTAGAACTCAAACACCTTTCAAGCCTTCTTTCACAACCATCTAATATGATAAAGCTTCATTAAATTTAATTTATTGACTTTGGGTATACTAGTGTCTATATAAATTGACTAGCTAGCTAGTACTTTATAAATTGTATTTTTTTATTGAAATAATTTGTTATTGAGACAGGACTAAATAGAACGGGGAAAAGTTGTCGATTACGGTGGCTCAATTATCTCCGACCGGACATCCGCCGTGGAGACATATCTCTCCAAGAACAATTCATAATTCTCGAACTCCATTCTCGTTGGGGGAATCGGTATGAAACATTTATTTCTATATTTTCTGACGAAAACCTATATTTATATATATTTTGTTATTTGTATAAAGTATAAAGCAATATATATTCTTAATAATAAATTATTTGAAAGAGAAAAAAGGAGAAATTATTACGTATGTGAGAGAGCAATTCTCGAACGTCTCTATGAAATAAATAGCTAAATATTCAAGGTAGTCGAAAATTGACAACTGAAAGTTATGTGAATTTGAATGTTCATAGTTACAATTATGTATAATATAATTATATAAAAAGTTAATTTGTTTTATATTTGAAACTCAAGTTGAGACAATTCAAGTCTTTTTAGTTTTTAAAAAAAATTATATATAGAAATTATAGTAGTACTAGTTAGTTCAATTTGTAAATAAAATTCTAAATGAAAGATACAATATTATGGGTCTAATAATTTTAACGTTGTTTTTTTCTGAAGGTGGTCAAAGATTGCTCAACATTTACCTGGAAGAACAGATAACGAGATAAAGAATTATTGGAGAACACGTGTTCAAAAACATGCTAAACTTCTGAAATGTGACGTGAACAGCAAGCAATTCAAAGACATTATCAAACATCTTTGGATGCCTCGTCTTGTCGAGAGAATCGCCTCAGCTCAAAATGTCGAATTTAGCCCTAACCACTCTTCCTTTGAGAACTCGAGCCTGGCCACTGCAACTTCATCATCGACGACCTCTTCGTCGGAGTCCATGGGATCGAGTTTCTACGGTGGTGATCAGGTGGAATATGGAATGTTGGATCAGCTGACAAATAATGGTAGTACTTTGTTCAACGGTAGAGATGCTTTGGAAAACTTGTGGAGTGTTGATGAACTCAACATTTGGCTTTCACAGCAGCAATTTATGTGATAAGTTACTACAATCTATATAAAGAGTTTCATAGTACACTTCGGAACTTACATGATCCGGAGCAGAGGAGACAGCAAAAAAAATTTAAGTTTTTTTCTCTCTTTTTGGGATTTTTTCTTTTTTTTCTCGTTTTCAAATTTTTATTGGTGTTTCATGGGGTAGGATTTTTTGTGTGATATTTTTCTCGAAATCTTCTGTTATTTTGGTTCATAATCAAAATTAACCATGATAATATATGTAAACAGTTTATTCAAAATTTTGAATAGAACTTAAATCAATGTTCTTCTTAGTGATTGAATTAATTCAATAATTTCACTAAGATAATTTTTAACTCACCACTATATTGCCTGCCTACCATATAATTGATCTGAATAATCAAAAAAATTTACTTTTGTGTTAATTGTTGTTACCTATTTAGGATATACCTGGTGTAATCGTAGCGGATTCGGGAGCGGAAGTTTGTGCAAATAGACGATTGTAGTTACTAACGTTATTGAATAATTCATACGACTTGTACAATGGTTGAAAACGGTATCTAACGGATGCAGTAAAAGTTAAACTATAAATTAACAATATAAATATATTCTATCATCCTAAACAAAAAATCATATTACTATGATCAAATACAAAAAATTTCAGTTCTATATAATTAATAACAGAAATAAGTAAAAACAAATAATGTATATAACACTTACGCTGATCTTTTTTTTAAGTTTGTATTAATAATTTTAATAAAAGAATTGTTTTACTTAATGAAAGCTTATAGAAAATCTCTAGTGTAATACACGTAGAGCAGTTCGTCAAATTGTGATAAATTTCAAATACCGTAGATCTTTTTAAAAAATATAGAATTGTTGGATGAAAAAATTATCCTTATAGTTGTTTTTAATTTTTTTCGTATAGTTGAATTTCCTGTGGTGTTTATCAACTAAATATGACAGAGTATAGATATTAACACCATCTTTCTCCATGTCAGTGAATGGGGAGCTAAGTAGACCGCTTTACAAGAAGCAGAAGACTAAGGCAAGGGGATCTATTAATTTATACCTCTTTGTCCTAAGTCTAGAGGTGCTCTCCAACATATTGCACTTGTAGTTTGAGGCTAATTATATTGGTTATCATCTGATCACAACAAACCTGAATATATCTCACATAGCTTTTGCAGATGATTTAATAATCTTTTTGGCGGTCCTGTAACCTTATTTGAAAATATCACAATGGTTCTAGGGAGCTTTGTTTCATGAACAGTGTTTAAACATAACTATCTATGATATATTTGAACCCGGAAGAAACGTTTTCTCAAAAAAAAACCAGACTGTAGAATCACTAAAATTGATTGAGAGAAAATACTTATAAAAAACGATATAAGCAATTACGATAAAAAAATACCGAAAGAAAAAACAAGAACATCAGGCGAGAGAACTCTTTCCTTAACTCAAATAAATCGTCTGTTAGTGTGACGGCGCTATGCAATTTGTGAGTCCTAGGATACAACATGTTGGAGACCGATTCGCATGCACTCAAAAACGGAATCTACGAACTTACAAAACTACGCTATACTCTCGAAACTTACTTGTGAAAAATCATTGGTTATTGTTTTTGTGTGAAAGTCGGTGAATAGATGATTTGAAGACTCTAGTTTTAACCTCTATTTAAAGTTGAAGAAGAGCGGAATTTTGAAAACCCTTATGAGAATATTCTCAGAATATTCGCGAAATATTCACAAAATATTCTCATCTAAAGGATTTACGAAAATATTCCTAGAAAATCGTGGAATCAAAACTGATTAAGAGAATATTCTACTAATTCAAATAATTATCAGATTTGAATTGCTCCAAAAACTTTTATCAAAATTTCTCTTTTTTCCAATGTGGGACAAAACCTTAATTTATTTTTTCATCGGCTTTTTTTCATAAATCCATTTCAATTCACTTTACCCAAATAATTCGGTCCAACACGATGTGTACCTTACGTGAACATCAAATAAGATACGCCCTAAATTATATATTAATTTAGTTAGTATATATATTTAATGAAATTAGAGAACTGGGAATTTCTTATAATTTAACTACAAGAAAAGGACGTACGTGGATGATGTCTCTATTTCCTAATCATGAATTGAAATTTAGGATATTAACTATTATATATAATAATCCAACTCGTGTAAACACTTTATTAAGACTTTAAACGTCCAGATGGGCTGAACCCAAATTAAATTCTTCTAATTAAATTTTAACAAAAAATAATCATTACAATGGAGTTTATCGAATTATTTCTCAGTATATTTCTTCCACTACGTCGGGATAGTAGGATCACAGATCCTCAAGAACTGAACCCTAGTTAATTATAATTTAAAATAAAAACAAATATTAACTATTTTATTTAGCGTATAACCAAACGGACAAGTGACTTGGAATTATGGAGCAACATCGGTTTTTTTATAATAAAGTTTCACTTTATTTTTTTCTAGATTAAAAGATGAACACTATTAATTGCTTTGGAATATTGGCAGAACAATTTTGTAAAATGGGATATTGGCGTTTTACACATGAATAATTGCCTTCTTAGGTTATAAAATAATTGGTGTCGACAAAACCAAAAAAAAAAGGCAAAATCGTTGGTTTCTCTTTGATAATTATGTGTCGTATATATTGACATTGTGATTATGAAGGAAAAATATGAAGAATGTCACACGTGTGTACGCGTAACACGTGCGAGCTGTTCCTTTTTAAATGAAGAAAATAGAATAAAGAAGTGGTAATGGCGGCTGGAGGTGGAAATCTAAAAGAAGGGTTCGCGTGCGGACATGACAAGCAACCCAAAGTGGTCCCAGTTCGATATATGTGTTCTTCATCTGTCACGTGTCTTTTTTTCCTTTAATTAGATAATATCTTTTTAAAAAATTATATAATATCTTCTTAATTTTGAAAATGAGCTCGAGTGGCTATTGTTTCTTCGATTATTGGTTCCTTCCTATAAACTCTACAACTTTTCTACCCGATTATATCATTTATCCACTTTCTGTTTTTTGGGTAAAATGATACGTATTTTTATAAAGATATTCAGCCAGAGAGATACGTCCATGTCACTTGAGAGTTAGGGCAAACTCTCAAAATAACTCATTCAAAACTTAAATTAAATCAAAAGTTGCTTCGTGCATCTGTTTTTATGTAATTATTGAAGTGCTCTTTTTTTCTTATAGTAAAGATAGAACAAAAACAAAAAGCTCTTTATTTTCTTATGAACTTCTAGAAAGATTCATTAGGGAACCATAGTGTATACATTAATTTAAATTAATTTTCAGTAATCTCGTGCAGACATTAAAAAAATTGTATATATGTGTTTGCATGCATGTTCATATATTATATGTTCCTGTAACTTTTCTTTTTGGATTAGAGGCTTTTTATATTTCATTTTCACAGTAAAAGGCCTTACATAGAGAGGGTTAAAAATGTTGCAGTAGATTCGGTACACATATATTTACTTCTTTTTTTTGGTTAAAGTACACGCATATATTTACTAATTCCATTTAATATCTTTCTGACGTTTTTCACGAATTAAGAAATAAGAAATTATATATTGTATTATAGTTTTATAAAAATAGTTACCTCTTGAAGTTTTATTTTATTAACTTCATATCATATCAATTATATTGAAATTTTTTATAACGAAAGGATTATAATGTAGTCTCGAGTTTGGATATGAGATCTCCCGGTTGGAAGAAAAATGAAATCAGACAAAATTATAGCGTTAAAAACATTACTATATCTACTTTAATTAAACATAAGTGGTAGAGACATAAAGAGATATAATTAAAAACAAATAAAGTAATCACCTCATGGTGGAGAACAAAATGATTCTATATTATAAAATGTTCGTTTTATAATCCCTGTTTTAGAGACATAATTGCATCTTCGAGACCAAACATTGCATTATTAATCCCGAGACCAATCGATCTCAAAATTAGTGGTATAATAAAGTTCAAAATATAGTAAGAAACACAATAGTCTTTGCTTAGGGACTTGTTCTAATATAAAGCAGAACAGGACACAAAAGGAACCCTACATGCACGAGTTAATGGGAATTCATTAAAGTTAAGGTGAAAATGAATTAATTAGTTAATTTATTCTCTAAGAGGCTGCAAAAGATTAATTATGATGTTAAAACTTTAGACAAACTAGTAATTTAGACAATACTGTATTGTGAATCATGAGTGGAGTCTCTGAAAAGCAACCTCAAGAATTAATGCATTCGTGGACATTTTAAATTTTGATAATTAGTATTTTCACAAAGTTCTGTCTTGGAATAGTTAAAGTAACGCATACGCTCATTAATATAATTACATATCAAATACAGATCCGGTTCTGGATCAAAACCCAAGAAAGTGAAAATTTATATGCCAAAATATATTAAGGTGTTTGAGGACATTAATTTTGAGTGGTTTAAGCTATTTTTAGTGCTCTAGGGTGACAAGTTCAATCTCCAAGCTTATAATTCTAATCCTTTTTAGAAAAAATATATTTGTTGATAGGGCAAAAAAAACTTTTTGCTAGGTGAAGAAATATTTTTGTGCTAAACCTGGTCATATGTACATGAATAAGCCACATAAATATATTAAAGATATAATCATATCGAGGTATACGCATTCGACTATCCATTTAGATGAAGTTCATGTTTTTTTAGTTTCAGATATTTTGGATAGAAATATATAAACCATTCTGATATTTATTAAATTCTAATTGGTTTCAGTTTGGTTCGGGTAGTTAATCTTAGAATCAGCTAATAACCAAAAAAAATTGATCCGGTTCGATTTTTTGAATAATTTTGGGTAATTTGAGTAAAAATATCAGATAATTCAGATGATTCTGATAAAAATATCAGATAATTAAAATAATTTCAAATAATTCAGATAAAAATATTCATGTAATTTTGGATAATTCATGTATTTTGATTTAAACACAAATAATATTTTCTGTTTTGTAAATATAATTGAGATATATTTAGTTATTGTAATCTTAAATTTAACGAATATTTTTAAATATGCGTAATAGTTCAAATATACAAAATATTCATTCAATTTTTTTTCGAGTATCCAATATGATTTAAACAAAGAACCATTCGAGTATTTAAAATTTCTAATTTGATTTTCGGTACAAATAATTTTGGTTCGGTTATGCTCGGTTTGATTTTTGATTCTATGTAAATTTGCGCAGCTACAATCTTGTCAAAATAAAAAATAATAACTACTGTAATCAGAAACAATTGACCACATACAAATTGAGATTGTTTTTTAATCTCATATTGCATTTACACAAGGAACCAAGCAACAATTGTTGAACGTCAACAACTGAAATTCTTAAGATTTATCAAAATCCAATAGGCCTAAAACGTCAGTGGTACCCAATAATAGCCCAATACTATATAATGGATCCATATGTCCATGATTAAAATAAAAAGGTCATGTTAGCTTTAGACGAGTCTAGACGAGGAGTTGTAAATTTGTAATACAGTCCATAACTGCAAGCATTGAACTTATGTTCTCTACATTCTTTTGGTCAGAATCCTCACATGTAAAAACTACGACGAAAGTTTTTTAATTAAGACGTGTGTAAGTTTAAGAAAATGGAAGGTCTTGGCATTCAAAAGTTACTAGACTCCACTCACATCTTCTCTTTAAAGCTAGCCAATTTAGAGATTTTTTGGTAAATCAAATTTGTTATTGCTGACTTGGACGCGTCTTATCTTCTGTGACATTCGTCTTTCTTGGATGCTCCGGAAGGATTACAGAGATTGTGAATATAGAAGAAGCTCGTAAATCACATACCACTAAGAAGTTAAAAAATGGTGACTCTACATTCTTCTCATTTGATGATTGGGTGGTGAGAGGTTATATACTTGGGGCTTATGATGTAGGAACTCTCTTTTTACGACATAGGCAAACTTAGTACTTCTAAATAAATTGCATACAATAATTTGATAATACCAAAAAAAAATAGCGATACAAGAATTTGAAAAATAACGAATTTAGAGAGACAACGTTATTCCTTTAATAACAGTTGCATGGCGTTATGTATGTCATGATACAACAACAAAGTTTTGTATGATTCACATCACTTAAAATCATTAGTTTTCGGTTTTTTTTTTTGCCGTCTTAGTTGTCTTACATTTCTTATGTATTGTATTCTCTTGAAAAACAAAAAATAAATAAAGAGATTAAGATAGAGAAAGAAGAAAAAAAGATTGTTATTCTCCAAAAAAAAAAGAGAAACTAGATTCTTTTATATCCATCATTTTATGGTTCATAATGCTAAATTAATCTCAAATAATTTTCACCATTATCATCAATGGTAGACTTTACAAAATTGATTTCTAATAAAAACCTATTATTCAGTTGAGGAAAATACTTAAACTTTTGCAACGGAGCATCCATCATTCTCATAATTTGGTCATTCATTTAGGAATATGCCAAAACGTTTACCGTAAAAATACCGGCACAGCATATTTTAAAATTGAGTTCTGCCATGAGATAGTATCGTACATATTACAACAAATATGCTCGGCTCCTTTGTATTGCTCTTGGAATGGCCCTGATGTGGTTCGATGGAAGCATATTCAAAACAACTTCAAAGACTACCATGTATCAGCAAAGGAGACATGGAATCAAATATTCTCCTAGTTCTATTCTTCTCCTTACCTTACCTAATCGACAAGGATATTTGTTACATTAGTTAATTAGATATAATAATTTGAGATGATATCATGGAAACGATTCAATGTTCAGTAGGTAAAACATATAACACTTGAGTTTTACTCGTCCTCACTTCTACTTCATAATGAAATCATTTAACATAATGAAAAAATAACATATTGCAGTTACTTTTGTTTTGTAACGTAACATAATGCAGTGCTTCCAAATTCAAAGCTAGAGATTATAATAAACTATATAAAACTTGTATCCTGGTTCTAATTACACAAATCTATTATACCTAATCTTACTTTAAACTTTAAAGCTACATAAATGAAAAGACCCTCAACACAAACACTATTAGCACCAAAACAACTTCCTATGATCATTCTCATCCTTTACATGTACGAAACATATCTAAACGACTATCTTCAAGACGTAGCGAATACGCGAATTTTTTGTATTCGTTCCAAGTAAACGTTTGGTATAGTCGTGGCTTATTCACCGCCATAACCATCGCCGGAAGAGGCCCAATCTTCGCTTGAAGCGGCGGTCCAGCAAAGTATGCCGTCGAGAGCCGACTTTCTTTTCCAAAAGTTAATGCTCTATGCCTTACGCTTTTAAATCTTCCATTTGTCATCACCTATAGAATCCAAAGACCAATTTTTTAAAAAAGGAAAAAATTATGAAAAAAATATAATATATAATGTTTATAAAGTAATATTTAATAAATTAATATTTGATAAATTAACCAAAAAAAGTTTTATATTAAACTTTTGATCTTATTAATTTTTTGATAAATTGGTATCTATTATGAGATTTTAATTTGTTTCACTATTTTTAAAATGTTGCGACAATATTAAAATAAAATGCTTCTGACAGAAAAAAAAAAGAATAAAAAACAAAGACACCGACCTGTAACAAGTCTCCTACATTGACGCAGAAAGCTGAGGGGTCAGGAGAGACGGAGACCCACATGCCGTCTGGTTTTAACACTTGGAGTCCTCCTACGCCGTTAGATCTAAGAACTGTTAAGATCTGAGGGTCGGTGTGTTCTCCGAAGCCAACTCTGGTGAGCGACACAGATTTATCAGAGAGTGTGGCTCCACCGAAAAACTGATCGGACGGTGGATAATGATTCACTCTCAGAACGGAGTCACTATCGACGGAGCTGATTAACCTACTGAAGGTGTGAGGTGGGACCCCAAGTCCCTCAGCCGTCAGATCTAATATCTCACGAGCCAACTGCTTAACTGCTTCTATGTAACAATTCACTGCCGAGCTGTCCAAAACATATATATACGTCACAATCAGCACTCGATATCATTATTTTTTTTGTTAATTATAGAAATATAAGAAAAATAACCACGAAACCTTAATATTTCTACTTTCAGAAAGTTTGTTTTCTTTTTCTTTTGGGTATCAAATAACACAAATTAAATAAACAAGAATGAACCATTATTGAGTTAAGTACGTAAAAAACTGTTGAGAATAAGTACGAGCAAATTTAAAACTACTTTTAAAAAATCTTACTCTTATATATATATATATATATATACTACATGTACCATGTAGATACACAATTATTATCCATACACTGTTATTGAGACAGACTAAGAGACTTTTGTGACTCTAGCTTACTCCAGTATTGATAAAATCCCCAAAATAAATGAAAAACAAACCTATACCTAACTGAATAGGAAAAATATATGAGCTGTTTGTTTACACTTTATAGTTTATACTTTATAGTTTATAGTTCATAGTTTATACTTTATATTTTATAGTATCAATAAAGCTGGTATGAGGTAACTCTCTCCATGTACATAAATAAATAATTTAAATTTTATGCATACACTTATGTATATACAACATGCATTTAAAAAATAATTAACATAAACATGCATTTTGCCTACATTTACTATAGAATAAAAAAAACTCATAATAAAAATATGCATTTTATCACATTAATATTTTCAAAAGTTTCTTCATAAAAAAACATGCAGTCAGTTATATATATTTAAGAGAAGATGTAACTATGATATCTACCATAAGTTAATTGTCGTAAATATGATTTTAGGTTTACGTGAGACTCAAACTCGAACCTTATATCTATAAATACCGTTACAATATGCGTATTTCAAAATTTTAACTATGTACCGGAATGAGAGCTGAGAGCGAAAGGCAGGGTCGTTGGTGTGAAGCAGCAAGTACTCGACCTCACCAGAGTCACCGTTCAGCCCGATGTCCCTAAAGCCATACCGGAATGGCTGGTTAACCGGTTTAACCGATTTCTTTTCGTGAACCGGTTTAGCGAAGAAGTTGATGGACTCTTGTTCCATTCTTGAGATGGTGGTTTGGTCAACGCCGTGGTTGACCACCTTGAAGAAGCCGAGGGTCTCGCAGGCTTTGACTATCTGCATCGACACTCGTGATCTCTCCTGCGACATGTCTATTATTGGTATGTCTTGATCTACGGCCACGATTTTCTGGGACCCTTTCACCATATTTAGAGAGAAAGAGAGAGAGAGTTTACGAGAGAAGATGATAAGGAAGAGTTAGTGTATATATGTATGTGTCGATATATTTATATACACACAAGTGAAAGAATTTTCGCGACCAAATTGGTTATCACGTGCATGTATTAGAGCATCAATAATGAGAAACCCACCAAGTCTTTCTTCAACAAAATATTATTTTTTAATGTTTAATTTTAGAAATTTAGGCTAACTCTTTACATTCATTGGTAAAAATACTCATTGAAGTTCCTTATAACTATAATATTAACATTTTTATTCTAATTTATTATTTTAGCATGAGTTTAATTAAAACACTTATTTTAAATTATATGATTTTTAAATATTAGATAATATCTTAAAATTCTATAATTTATTAAATTATTGATATTATCTTTAATACTAAAATTTATAAAAGTTGTAAATATTATAAATTTCGATAACAATATAAATAAATTAATATACATTATACATAAATATCATCAAAGAGTTTCATTTAAATATATTAATACTTAAGCATAAAATTACACAGCATAATTTTATAAGAAATAAAAATTAAAATGCTAAAAACATAAAACAATATATGAAACAACGATCAAGGATTAATTATAATCTTCTCTTGATGATATTCCAAAATTTTGCTATATATATAACCATTCTCAATTATTTTATTTTTATTTTAATATTCAATATTATTTTTTAAATGAGAAAATACTAATTTAATATTATTGTATTAATTTTAACTAATACTAATTATAAATAATATTGACATCTAATTTAAAATTATGTATAATAGAACTTGATACATAGATAATTTTATTTTATGATTTATAATAAACTAAAATTACAAAATGACATTATTTAATTAATTTAAATTATAATGTATTTGATTTATTAAAATATTATAAACCAATTATAAAGAGACATGAGTTTAATCTAAGGGTTTCTCAAACAGTTTTCATAGTCTCTCATATGATCATTTATTTTCAACATTTTTCTTCAAAAAAATTAATTTTTAATTACTTTTTATTATTTTTATTGATGAGAAACGTATAAAAAACGCTCAATGTTGATGCTCTTAGGCACCAACGGCTTAATACTATTATTGGTGGAATCTTATAAAATATATAAGGTTGATAATAAAAGCGAAAAAGAAAGAGAAATGCTGATGCTTTGTTGAAGTTTTAACACATCGTTCATACTTGCTAACACATCAGAATCAAGATATAATTTAGCTTTTTGGTTTTTTTTTGTTTTAAACTGGTCTTAAGTCTTAAGTATTTTTTTTGCTTTCTGCTTTTTCTTACACAAATAATTTCTGACGATTTTTACAAAATTATATAGCTTTTTGTTAGATCTTTTGTGCTTGCATGTGTATTAGTATATATATACCATTAGTCAAAGTGCGTGTTCTCAACGTGTTCTCGTAAGTTGTCCTGAAAAAATATGTGTCTTATCTCGTATGTAATGGATAATTCGATTTCATATCAGAATCAGATTATTCCAACATCTTAAAAAAAATTCCCAAGCCATTTATTCTTTAATTATTTTAAATGTGAATAGTACTATTCTCCAAATAAAACCTCTTTCATATATATTAATTTGTATTCCTCGGGATATTCAGCTAGTCGAAGACTTTTAGGGTAAGGTAGAACCACAAATTGGGAATTTGCAAAAGAAGTTGACCTCTTTACTATTCAATATGACAATATTCATAAAACAATTTTACTACTTTTCGTGGAATATTATTTTCCATAATTTGAATAAATAACAGATAACCTATGCATGTGAGATCATATAATAAACCGACCAGCATAATATTCTCTACATAATTCCCAACAAAATACTTAAATGATTTACAACTTAAAGTAAAGTAAACATTGGCGGTGATATCATATGAAAAGTTTATTCGATTATGATATTCTTATATTATGTGGGGGTCTTTTAAGGCAAAGATATTTTTCATTCTTTCAATAAACCATAACTTAAAAAAGTCAAATCTAAATTTAAAAAAAAGTAAGTGGGTTTGAATTTGATAGGAACAAGTTAATGGGAACCAGTGACACCTTCCTATATATGGAACACGGTTCTTATATATATATATATATATATATACAAATTTATTGATCACCAACTGCCACATTTATATTGTAAATTGGTTCAGCTTTGTAGCAAGATTTTTATGGAATTAATACTAATATATAGTCCACTTGTTATAGTTCAAAATAAATGTTATGAATTTAAAGATAAAGTTCGGCGCGTATTAATGTGATCGATCATTTGAAGAAAACCATTTGACAAAAAAAATTGATCATTTTTTTCTTACAATATAACAACCTAAACAATATTCGTGGTTATTTGACCAAAAAATGAATGTAAAAAAACAATATTCTTAAAAATATAATTGCCAATTGCACACCGATATCATTCGCAAAAAGGCCTAATATAAAAGAAAATGAATATCAATATTATTCAAATCCTTAATACTTACATTTTTTCTTAAATATATTGCGTAATATTTATATTTCACTTTAATCAGAATCCAAGCTTTCACTTATCATCACTACGGCCCTACATGTTCAGGCTCCTTTTGATGACTCTCCTCTCCCAAATTTATTTTTCTCATAAAAATACCAAATTGTATTATGATTTTATTGACATTCTAACCTGTAGATCAAAAGAAAAGTTATTAAATTTTTTAATTATCATCCGCTAGGAACACTACAACTTAAATTTAGGAAACCAAACCTTCTCAAAAGTTTAGAAGAAGAAAAAAATCAATTAAAATTATGTCTACGATATCATTGTAACAAAAAAAGCTATGATTATAACGCTTGAAAGAAAATTGCAGAAACACAAAATTGTAAATCGAAAACGAAAGAACAGAAATAATTTACGTTTAAAAATCTTACTTTTTAATGTATATATATCATTTCCATACTAAATTATATATTATTTTGAAAAATATTTAAATATTCAAAAATATTAAGATGAAAAAATATCCAAAAATGCTGAATATCATGAGGATCGAATTTAAATCTTACACGTGACTGCAGTTAAGCATATAGAGGGATTGTAGATTCTGCAAAAATCTATTAAGTAATCTTACTTTTTCTTTGTTACCATTAAATGTACTAGTTCAAATTCTATGAATGTATATTGAATGTATTGTAACTCATAGCTAGGACTGTGTCAGTTTATTCATAGCTTATACTAGTAATAAAAATTGAGAGCCTCATATATTAATCGTTTACATGTGTAATAAATTATAGGGTTTCTAGAACATTTGCACCAAAAAGATAAAAAAATAATTACAATTATAAGTAGGAGCACCTAAAAATCCATACTTGAAAAGGAAAATGCTTATAAATAAAGAATGTAAACATAAGAGTCTCTGTAGGCATAGGTCAAGAGATTAGGTGTTGAAATCACAATTACACTTCACTTTCCCTACAATAATTCGAATCTCACGTCAAATCCACAAATTATTTACAGAAGAACGTGTAACGTGGCAGTTTCACATGGAGTTGTAATAGTTATATTTGTAGTAAAAAAATGAGATTTTGACCAGTCAAAGAAACTGAATAGTTGAGTGTATCATAACTGTAAACAACTTTATGGGTTAAAAAGATTTTTGCATAGAATAATAAGAAAAATAAACAGTTATTACCTTATCTTATAGAGGTCGTAATTAGGTGATATTAAATTAAGCAGACGGTTGAAATAATATAAGCTTTAGCCACATTTTACAATGATATAGCATAAGTAACATGAATCAAAAACAACTAACAACTAAGTAGTGATGGATTATCTATTTTTAAAAATATGGTGCACCTACCTACAAAGCAATACATATCAAGAAATCGACCGTTTATTTTGTTACTGCAAACACTAAATCTGTTGTTGATAATTAATCATTCAGAAAATCGTAAATATGTATATACACTATATACACTATTTTTCTAATATTGAGATTGTGACTCCATACAAATTTCTCTAAGCTTCTAGTCAGCCTCAGCCGTGATTGAAGAGATTAACACGACTATTAGACTTAGGCTTGTTCCTTTGTGTCAAAACATATCTCACATCCTGGTTCTCTCTTTTCCATCACTCCTTGGAACTCTAGTTTGATTTAGTGTCGTAGCTGGTTGTTGTATGATGCTTGTTTAATTAGGCCATGTTCGTCTGTTCATCCAGATGGATCAGTTAGGTGATCTATTTGGGTGATCCATCTAGAAAATATAGCTAGGTGTTGTTCTTTTTATTTTCAGAT
Organism: Schrenkiella parvula; assembly: GCA_000218505.1. Lineage (NCBI taxonomy): Eukaryota > Viridiplantae > Streptophyta > Magnoliopsida > Brassicales > Brassicaceae > Schrenkiella > Schrenkiella parvula. The sequence goes on from AFAN01000167.1 coordinate 23,644, forward strand.
GTGCATTTGGAAGATTTATTTGGGTGCAGTTTAATTTGTTTAAGACAATTTTGTGAATTTACATATCCAGATGCATTTATTAAACCAAATGATTAAAATGGACATGATTTTACTCTAATCATATTTTTCATACTAATCATATTTTTACCTTAATGTTTATCATATTAATTTTAATTCTTTATTTAAATTTTATATACAACTAAATAATTTAAAATTTTTTTTTGTATATTTATAAATATATTTATATCATACTTAAAAAGGTTTAGGAGTTTTTAAGTTGAATGACATTTTCATCTTTTACGATTTTTGGCTGAGTTAGGTTCACCTAGATACAACATTTAGACTCACCTAGCTATATCCAAAATTTTTGGATGAGTTTTAAAAAATTATCCAGGTGATTCATTTGGGTAATGCGTTAAAACCCACTAAACGAACAACGATTCTCACCTTCATCCAGATGGATCATCTGGATGAGCAAACGAACAGGCTTTTAGTGTGATCTTGTACTCTATTCTGTTCCCCTACAAAATACATACATGCTAGGTTATCAATAGTATCTGCGACGAGTTTTTGGAACCCCATAGATGATCAAATTTGGTTGTGGTGGGAGAACGCCTAATGAAGCTGGGCTGCCAACGAGCGTGAGATTCAATCACTAGGGGAAAATCTAGCTAGAATTTTTTTTATTAATGTTAGAACTTTTGTTAAATTCATAGATTTATAATTCAAATTCAATTAATATTGAGTGAATTGTCGTTTATGACGTATATATTACCAATGTCTGACTTTTTTTGTTATATATTTACCTTAAGCTCACACATGAACGTATGAAGGATGTCAATTTGAAGGAACAATATTCACATAATGGCCCAACATTTAGGTGATTATAATATATTTTTATATTTGGATTTATAACGGATTTCTAACTCAACTCTAATTGGCAATGATTAAATTAGCTATTATTTTTTATATATTATTAATGTGTAAATTTTTTTATGAATAATTTTCTTATGTGGTTGACAATGTAAAAATTAACGCTCTCATAAAACAAGAATATAGTAAAAATAAAGATTCATGGAGTACAAAATTATGTTTGTTCTCCCAGAAGCTATATCAAGCTCAAGACTAAAACTCACAATGTGACTAGTTGGAGAACCAATCTTACATGAGGAGAACTAGAGGTTTAGTTTTGGGTTCGGTAGATAAGTGATTTTAGATCTAATCTGCTAATTAATAAGTTTAGATGTGGTGTAGAGAAAGAAGTGTGACTTATAGAGTGGACTTGGAACTCTTCAGGTGGCGAATACAGTCAAGAGAATTGTTTAAGACTGAATAGTTGGGGATGGGCCGCAACTCCCGGTCCATGTTGGCCCAGATCGGAACCTGCATCGAAAGGCCTAAATAAAACTGCCCCTATCTCGGCCCAGATGGTGGACCAATCAACTCTCGGATCGGTCGGTAAACGAAATGGCTGCATGACCAAGACAACATTATTATCACTATAGCTCGGCGGTGGAACAAATAGGAAGCTTATCAACACAAAATCAATATGTGCCGACACCTGGATGAGTGGTTCGAGCTGCTCCCACTCATCAAGAGTAGTGAATAGAATCGGCTCTTCGCCTATAAAAGGAAGGGAAAAGAACGACGTAAGCACCCTTCACCCACACTAGAATCTCGACTCAATACACTGTTCCGATCTCAACTTATTACTATCTCGATCTCCTGTTAGCCTCCCCTCAAACATGAATTTTGATGAAGCATGAAGAAGAAGAATGTGTCATCTCCGGCTATGTCTTGGGGCACATAATTTCAAATTAGATTATGTCTCTCTTGAGGAACCCTTTGGTCTTTCTCGAAAAACATTTAAACTGAGTAAAAAGATTGGGTTTCATGCATAAGAGTCAGGTCTGCCTACTTGTAGGACCTTAGAGATCCATAATGGTGTGCTTTTGACGATAATGATGTGATCACATTATCTTGGTGCAGTCTGTCCAATGTTAGATTTGATGGCATTTTGGTCGGAAGAGTGTGCATGTGATGTTTTTACTTAACTCGGCTCCCACTATTATACGAGTCAAGCTACTGGGTCTTGCCGTGTGCTAGCTTGTTTGGTAGGTCTAGTATATTTTCAACTTGCTCTGACATAGTTGCAACAAAGCTGGAACGTCACCCTGAACAGTAGTACTATAGAAGATCACTTCATAATATCACATAATTAACCTATTAGTGGATACAACCATTACACGTGAAATTGTTTTAAATAAAAATTTATTAGAGGGAAGGCTAACTTCAAACAAGAGGTAAAAGGAAACATTCTTAAGAACACACTAAATTTTTATCTTTTGATAAAAAAATGATTCAGAATATTACCATCAGAAGCATATCTTGGTCGAATATCTTCTCCCGAGTCAAGTACAACAAAATCACTTGAAAAGTTTTAAATGGAAACTTTTGTTTTTACATAAAGCCATATGGTTTCACATTCTGCAAGAATTTTTATGTTTACTGGGCCATTTACATTTTGGGCTGTATATACTATATATCTACAACCTTAGATGTTTAACAGGCCCACAACTAGCCCATTATAAAAATCAGAGACCATTCGAAGTGAAATCCAAAAAAATGGTCACGTGGATTGTAGTTTTGAGAAAATCAAGAAAAAAAAGAAGGCCAATGCAATGTCAATGAATCACGCAAAGAAACCCAAATTTGATATATGAGAAATCCTCTGCATCAGATAAAGATTGCTTCATCGTTTAAAAAATGAAAAAACCAATCAATAATATTCAGTATCTAGCTTTTTGCGTGATTTTAACATATTTTATTGTTGATTTAATGCATACTTATTTGTTAAAAAGATTTATTTATTTATTTTTTGTGAATGGATAAAATTTATTTTCTTACATATTTGAATTATATTAACATATACTATTTCGTAGATAAATTTGGTGTCATACTTTATTTTTTATTATTCATTTTAATTCTCATCACAAATATATTAGAATCAACTAAAAAAGTATATGATTATTTATAAGACTGTTATTCTTACACCAGAGACTAAAATAAATTTTGAGAGAAAATATTGTTATATTGGTGATCCAAAAAAAATTATAGCTTTGAAAAGTTATTACATAAAATTTAATATTTCAAAATTATTAATTAACATAATCACAACATATATTAAATTTATTTATCAAATTTTGATACATATAAAAAATTATATAATAATTTTTTATAATAATAGAAATAATTTTTATTTAATTTGATTATATCTTATAAACCTTTTTCGGATAATTATGCAGATCATCAATTTCAAATTTTAAATATTTTATTTTTACTCACGTATCATATAAATTATAATCTATTATATATATATATATGATCTATTTTCTATGTACTTTGATTATAAACATCAAACACGCAGATCCTAATATATAGTTAACAATATTTCTCCAAACTAAATGAAATTTATGTGAAATAATGAAAGATATTATGACATAGCATTCCTTACAACATTAATAAAAAAAAGAACATTCCTTACTAAAAAAAATTATATATCTAATCAACATCAGAATCTCACATTCTTTTAAGTAAAACCCCTTTGATATTCCTTAGATATTATACAACATATTCAACACATATGATAATATTCATAATTTACTTTATTCATGCCACACACTTTTCAACTATCTTAATAATTTTTTTGCCAAACTTATTTAACATATTCAATAATATTTATCCCCCTCCCCCAAAACCCAAAGGAGACTATAGAAATTTAGACCTCTTTTAATAGAAATGTTTTTGCCAAACTTATAACTTATTTAATAATACTTCTCTCCCCCTCCCCAAACCCAAAAGAGACTAAAGAAATTTAGATGTCTATATATTTGTCTTTTTCGTTGTTGTTGTTTCTATTTTTTCAAAGTTATCAATTTAAAACAGCTATTGATACATTTTTGCGTGTTAATTGAGAAATTTAATAAATGAAATGTTTCAAACTTATGTGGCATGTTTCACCAAAAATAGGTTGGGTAAGTTTAGGTGAAAACAACAGAAATGTAAATCAAATTCTAAAATGTAAATGTTAGACGTAAAATCAGGTTTAATTAACATAATATTAAAAGAGAGACCTTAAAAGACAAAATGATCTATAGTATTCTCCAGTAACGTATCGTAAACTTTGGATGTAGTAAGAATCTATCGACTAAAAAAATCGGAATAAAATATGTTCTTTTACATGTTGCGACAAGGGTACACACTCTCTCTTCGAACAAAAAAACAAAACTCAACCTAACCCTTATCAAATAAACTGACAAAGACAAAAAGACTTCACCGTACATTTCTCAAGATCCAAAGATGTGTCCTCAAAATAGTAACTGAAGACGTCAAAAATCCACGTGGCACTCCTCCAGCAGCTAAAGAGCCACGTGGCAGCATCCGCGAAATCCTCTCCGGAGTAAATAACCCGGCAGGAGACTTCTTCTGCTCTTCACTCAAGTCCTAAAACCCTATAAATAAATCACATTCAAACCCAAAAACAAATAAATCAAAAACGAATAAAAGAAAACGAAAACATTTTCTTGAAATGGGAATCTTTAAAGAGAGAAGAAGCTTGTTGGTTTCAACAGTGATGGTGTTGTTCTTCTTCAACACTCACCTTCTCCAGGTTAAGAGTTGCCCCGACCCCGAACCAACGACGACGAACTGTACGGATCAAGACAGGAAACTACTGGAGTTTCCTTTGAATTTGGAGTATCTTGAAGCTGAGTTTTTCTTGTTTGGAGCATTAGGGTTTGGTCTTGATAAAGTCGCACCAAATTTAACAATGGGAGGGCCAAGTCCTATTGGAGCTCAGAAAGCTAGACTCGATCCTTTGACAAGAGATATCATTTTGCAATTTGCTTGGCAAGAGGTTGGCCACTTGAGGTAAAATGTTTCTTTTAATTCATCATGTGTATACAGTTTAAAGTTGTAAGATTCTTTTAAACCTCTATTTAATTATTTATAGGTGTTAGGTAGGTAAAATGTTTATTTCTTTCTTATAATCACTTTAAGATAATCTTCAAAAAAAAAATATATATTACAGGGCAATCAAGAAAACGGTGACAGGATTTGCAAGACCACAACTTGATTTGAGTATAAAATCATTTGCGAAAGTGATGGATGATGCATTTGGACGAAAGTTTGTGCCACCATTTAATCCTTATGCCAATTCTTACAATTACCTTATTGCTTCATATTTGGTCCCTTACGTTGGCCTCACCGGCTACGTTGGCGCTAACCCGAAACTACAATGTCCCGCATCAAGGAAGGTAATAAAACTAAAATAATGTCTTCGATTGGTATATATAATCATCTTATATCAAGAAATTTAGGTTTTATGTATATGTTGAAAAAATCCACATTGTGAAAAGATGCAATTGAAGTTTCTAAAACCATGAATTACGTTTCATCACATCAATATATTTTTTAGTGAAATTTTATTAATTTTTTTATCTAATAAAATTTGGCATTTCATGACAAAAGTGTTTGATATATTCAAAATCTTTTTTTAAAAGGAGTAATGTAACCACAACTTATAACAGTGATGAGTGTCTTTTTTTTTAATATTATCAATTATTTTCAGATGATATTTTGTAAATTTTCGCATTATTCTTACATAATGTTAACTACGCAAACGTTGTCCAGTTAGTAGCAGGACTTTTGGGAGTAGAATCAGGTCAGGACGCCGTGATAAGAACAATGCTATACGCGAGGGCGACACATATAGTCCATCCTTATGGTGTCACGGTCGCGGCTTTCACTGATAGGATCTCGGATCTAAGGAACAAATTAGGACAAATGGGTGTGAAGGATGAGGGGTTGGTCGTGCCTAAAGCCATGGGTGCAGAGGGACAAGTGGCCGGGAATGTATTGGTTGGTAATGAGATGTCGCTTGCATTTGATCGAACTCCGGAGGAGATTCTACGGATTGTGTATGGAAGTGGAAACGAAAGTGTCCCCGGTGGATTTTACCCTCAAGGAGCTGATGGAGAAATTGCTAAGTCTTATTTGGTTCAATAATAGTATTGTTTAAAAGTGTGAGCATTGCTAATATAAGAACTAGAGCGCAATGTCATATATAAGATTTCTCTATAAAACAATATTACTAGTTAGTCTTTTAATTTTATTTAAAAGTTTCGCTTAAATGATCTTTCAATGAGTTCAAGTCACATTTTAATTTATTGCTCTACCTTATCACATTCAAAGATCTATACGCTCCAAAAGCTTCTCAATGAAACATTTAATTTATTGCTCTACCTTATCACATTTTAGCTTCTCATTACAACACTAATAATTTATCTCTTGATGATTGAGTTTTAGAATTAAAGTGCACACTTGATAATCTTACAAGATCTAACACCTTCATTTTTGGCAATGAGGCTTAGTTTTAGTTGGAGTTTAGTATCCTTTGTAGTTCTTAAAATTTTTATAAAAGGTTAAGCAAAATAACTTACATAGAGAACTTTCCCTAACTCGCATAGTTTATTTTAATTTGTGAATATAAATATGTTTTTAGATTTTTATTTTGACTAGTAATATTCTCCTACATATATTTATAACTTTTTTTTATAATCCTAATAACTCCCATAAGAAAATTTGTACTAATACACATATTTTGTTTCAGCGTTTATTATAAATAATAAGTTTTTACACATTTATTTTGATTATCAAACTATTTTTCCGTTTTTTGTACGAATTTTTATCTTTTTAGAATCTTCTTGATCATCTTTTAATATTTCCATGCATCATTTTATAATTATTTAATATTTTCATATTTTTTCGTTGATCTAAAGCTTAATATTTTTTTTGTCAACAGATCTAAATCTTAATATTACAGTAACTTTTTAACTTTTTCAATTTGCCATTTTGATTTTTTTTCTCAACACATATTTATTTTTTTTCTCTTTACTTTTCATGTCTTTTTTATTTTGTATATATGTTTTTGTTCTTTTCTCTAGTTTTTTTTTCATATCACATTATCTGTTTTTGATGATTGATTATCTTTTTGATTATTTAAGAATATTTTCTGAATATACAATTCCAAAGAATATAAAAAAATCATGATTATATCAAACCACTAGCACTTTTTCTACTAACTCAAAATCGATATCTGGAGAAAGTTATCACACAAGCAGGGGCGGACTTGAAATATCTGAGGCTATAAATAAAAAGATAATTGGGGACTTATACTTAATAAAATATAAAAGATATAATCGCATACTGTATTACAAAATATGATTTTTATATAATTTATTTTTAAAAATGAGGGCCAATAAAAATGAGACCCAAAACTAATATTTCATTTGGCTGTGTTCAATCCCACCGCTGCACACAAGAGCCACTCGATCATATATCAAAAGCGATCCAGATACTTTTTTTTTAACAAAAATTTTAGAGTAAAACGTACGATTTTCCAAGTTGCCGCTTCAGAGCAGAAGAAGCTGCCGTCGAAGGAGTCTAATTTTCCGTCAGCGAAGGAGAGAAAGCTGCAGCAACCAAAAGAGAAGAAGGTTCTGCATCCGAGGAGACAAAGTTGCTGCTACACTAGGAGGAGAAGCTGTGGCCACTAAAAGAGAAGAAGCTGCCGACGAAGAGTTAAAAAATAGCTGTTTGCAAAAGTGAAAAAGTTCCGGAATAAAGAGTTAAAACATATGTGAGTGAAACAAACAAAAAAAAGCAAAATCTAAAATTTTTAAAAAAATTGTTGTATCCATAAGATTAGTGTGGAATAATTTTATACGATTTCCAAAATGTGAACGCTTTTTGGATCTGATGGAAAGTCAAGGCAACGACAAAAAGCAAATCATTGCACTTTGCGTACTTTATGTTATGTTGCAAACTTTATGTAGTAACGTACAATTTCATTCAAACATATAACTTCTTTTTTTTTTCTTTTCAGTCAAACATATAACTTCTTCGTGATGATCAACTTGAGTCTTGTCCATTACTAATGTCGAATGAATTTTGTTGGAATATAAAGTAAGCTTGTTGCGTTTTCTGCGTTCTAAATTAGACGCTATTATAATTGTACCTTTTCATGGACATAAAATTGAATAAAACAATCTTATTTTAAGAAAAAAGTACTTCATATACTTATTAACCTTTTTACCATATCATTTCATTTCACCATTTAATATTTAGATAGTATTGGATGTACTACCTATGTTTCAGTTCAAAGTTCTGATTTTTAGTTCTAGAAAGATCCTTACTAAATGTGGATTGGTTTGGTATAGTTTTAAGAACTGAATTCGAGTTTAAAATAAGTCTAATTTTATTTTATAAAGAAAAATTAGATCTCCTTTTTCATTCAAATCAAATTAAAGTTCAGCTTTTTCTTGTTTCTGTACAGTCCTTAAACCCTACGTTTTAAAACCCTTAAAGAGTGTAATTAGAGCCAAACCGTACATGCTAAGACGCAGACCAAAGGTGATACCCACCTGGCTCTTGGCATCAAATTCAATTTTTATTTTCAGACTCACAAAACCATTACGTTTTGGGGTTAAAAACACTATCTACTTTCGGATATCGATTTGATTTAGATCAGTTTGTTTTATCCCAAACCGAACACAACAAGAACCACAATGTCTCAAGCCAAAACTCCAAAGCAAAAACTCTAATATAAAAAGAGCATTAGACAGCAAATCGTTCGAGAAACATTGGTTATTGACTCACTAGAAAAGAAACAACATTGCATAAATGAAAAATAAAATTTAAAACCCCTACTTAAAACTTAAACTACTAGCTCCATAATAAACTTACATGAACCCCAACCAATGATTCAAATCTCACGACTCCAAATTTTTAAAACCATAAAGCTCTTTTTGAACCGTGTTGTTGTTGTTGTTGTCAGTTTTCTTGAAAAATTACCTCTTTGGAGGCCTCTCATCATCTTCATCACCACTATCCTCCTCTTCCTCTTCCTCGTCCTCAGCTGCTCCTCTCTTCCGTTTCGGAGGAGCCTCGGATTTTCCAGCACCCGAGTTATCATTCCCATCGTCTTCTCCTTCATCAATGTCCTCTTCCACACCATTCTCTTCCGGCTCAAAATCACTTGCATCCTCTTCGTCTTCAGCCCGACCAACTGGCCTCACTAGGTACTCTGTCCCAAGATCCTCCTGCACAATTCCCATATGACAAAGATAACATAACATCTTCTCAGTTTCATTCTCAAACCCAAGTTTTAATAATCAAACAACGGAGTCAAAAAAAGGACATGATTAGGAAACTTTTTCCAAGAAACCCTTTACGATAAGGACCACAAAGCCATACAATTTGGAAGAAGAACATGAGTACTCAAGATCTAATCTTTCTCTAATCTAATTGGTCCACGAATCCTTCAAAAAATTTAGTTTCAATCGGAGTCAGAAACTGAGTACAGAGTTTACTCTGTTCCTATAAACCTATGACAAGACAGTGTCAGAAAGTTTACTCAAAGGAACAAAAAACACCACCTTTTTATTTAGGGGAAGAAAGTATAAACCCTAATTTGGGGATAAAACAGGGCAATATCTACTTACAGAAAAAAAACATTCCAGGAAAGTTTATAGATTCGGCTAGAAAGTGTTTAGGTTAAACAGATCCAAACTTTCTTCAGCAAAGATTCAGACTTTTACTAAGCTAATTAGGCGCAGAAAACCCTAGATCTACAATTTCAATTTCATCTCAGAGATTAAACCCTAAATCAATTTCACAGAGTAAACAAATTTAACAAATTGAAGCAAAATTGATTCTCTCAGAACCATACCTCATCTTCACCGTCTTCGTCTTCGTCATCATCATCGTCGTCGTCGTCGTCATCACCGTCATCATCATCGTCATCTCCGTTTCCATCTTCGTCTCCTTCCTCATTTTCGTCTTCGGCAGACTGTACAGGAGGCCCACCTAAGGACTGCAAAACCTGGCCCTCATCGTCATCTTCTTCCTCCTCATCATCATCTTCTTCACTTCCGTCATCATCTCCATCGACTTCTTCTTCTTCTTCGTCGTCGCTACCTTCTTCTCCTCCGTCTTTAACTTCTTCCACTTCACTATCGTCGTCGCTGAGAATCACGGTTTCCTCTTTGTACTCCTTATCATCATCAACTCCCGTCATCTTCTTCCGATAACAAGTAGAGATTTCCCGAGAAAGTTCGATTTTTTCCTGGAGAATTTTTTTGTTTTTTAAGCGAACGAGAGAGAGAAAGGGTTAGAAGCTTCGACCAACAAGCACAAAGCAGTACCGTCCTCAATATTTGATCTGAACCGTTGAATCTAAATTTGACGCGGATAGCTGACGTGGCTTTAGATCGAACGGTTTGAATGATAGAACAATGTGGTTTTGATGAACAAAGGGTTAAAAAAAAAAGGATGCCGCAAGCGCCATAGCGGCGGGCCAAGCTGAATAAAAAAAACAAGATTATTTGTCTTTTGTTTTTTAGAATCACACGTGCGACATGTGAGAAGATTTTTTTGATGATATTAAATTAATTTCGATTTCTAATCGAATATTCTAATGTCTAAAGGAGGCCCAATATGCTCTTAGTAAGGCCCAATTGGTTGTAACTAGGCTTCTAAATTGATAACTTTAGCGGGTCAGGCCGCATGTTTATAAAATTGAGTTAACCACAACAAAAATAATCAAAACTTTCATAATCATATGTATTATATGAAACATTTTTTAACAATTTTATATACAATCTAATTAGTTTGTCATGATTTAACAGATAATAAATTTAGATAGCATTCTTCCATGACGCACATAACTAAGTCTTTAGAGTCATACTTACATTCCACTTTCTAAAGACCCAATCACTTAATGGAGAAAGTTGGTATTATTTGATGTGTTTGTTACGTATTCTATATACTACGTAGCTTGTTTTTATTTTTGTAATACAAAACAAAGTTGGAAAAAAATAGCAAACTAACAGAACTATGATAGTGTTTATATAGATTAATGGAATTCCAACAATTTTAGCACTAAATTTGATTTGATGATGTCTCAGTTTTTTTTCATCTTCATACACCAAATATAACACTAAACTGAATATTTTTTTCTTATTATATTATTAAATTAAAAAAAATTATTTATTTCTAATGATAAATGCTAAATATATTTATATCTGCTTAAGTATAAATTAAGTATAAGATTATAATTAGAAATTAAAAGTAATGAAAATATTAATATGCTTTTTAATAATATATTTTCACTCTTAATTAATTTGAATATCAATTAAATATTTTGTAAAATTTTACTATTTCATATTAATTATAAAAAACATTTCATATTAATTAAAAATTAAAATTTCATTTTATTAAAAATGAGAAGACACAAATTAATCATGATATATTTACTTTTTACAAATTTTAATAAATTAATAAAATAGCATTCTAGTTATATTACTAAAGGGAAAAATATTTTATGTTTTAGTGTTAATTATAGTGTCACACCACTGTAGCAAAAACATGAAAAAATGATTTAATTTTGTAGTTCCTTTAAAAAGAAACTTGCACCAAATTTTATGTTATGCAGTTTCCTTAAGGATCACTTCAAGAAGTTTTTTTATTATTTTTTTCTCTTTTTTTACAATATTAGAATTCTCTTTTCATACCAATAAATTATTTGTGTAAAGTGGTCTGTAGCTTGAGTATGAAATTTTTATGTTTAGAATCTTTAACTTTTGTATTTAAAACCTTTTTGGATGCATTTTCAATTATTGCTTGTCTGAATCTTCAAATAGATTCATGATTCTGAGTTTCATATATGTATTTGAGGGATTTGGAAGTTATAATATATGTTAGCTTATGAACATGTTAAAATAGATTCGGATAATCTGCTAGTTTATTCTTTTTGCAGATTTTTGTTATAATTTCATGAATCTGTATTAAATGAATCAGATGTGGACAATAGATGTTGTTACAGATTTTTTGTCGAATAGTAAGCATTCTGAAAATCCTGGACACCAAAACATGTTCAGTGTGACAAAATTAAAATATTAAACTTAGTGATGTCAGTATTAAAAATATTAACCTTGCAAAATCAATCAAGAAAATAAAACATCATAATTTATTTAGTCGAATTCGTTTTATAAAGTTACTTGAAGTTCTATTGCCGTTTTAATTTCTCAGTGTAACACTCAAAACAAAAAAAAACTATTTACATTAATCAACACTATTTATTACTTTTTCTGACATTATTTTAGATTTTTTTATCCAATACAAAGATGATTGGTTATAAAATATGATGATTATGTTTATTATAGGATGATCGAATGATTGAATAATTATATATATATATATATATATCAATATATGAAAAAGGCCTCCTGTATTATTGAGCTTTATCTTTCGTTGTTTGCCCCAAAAAGCAACAAAAAGCACAAAAAATATATAAAACAATTATAATTCTTTGGGAGGATATATGATTATATAAATGGTCATATTTTGTCAAATGAAATAACCCAAATAATTGTTTGCTTTTTTACTTTACTTTACTTTTTATCCATTTTTTTCTATAGATGATGTGACGTATCCACCATGTAACTCAAGCACTTCGCAATGAACAACAAATTAATAAAGGCAAAACTACGGCTAGAGCAAAAGCTAGCCCCTTGATTACTTTGGATAAAGTTTGTTTCTTAATTACAAGTGTAACACGTTAACCTCGACTATTGGATCCACATGGCGATATTTTCATATATGTTGTTCGTTGGAAAGTTATAGAAACATTAATACTTGGGCCAAGGCCAAACATTAATAACAATACGACACATTTTTGTTGTTTTATTAACTGCATTAACCATATAATAATATTCGTAAATATAATAAACATATACAAAAGATCAGGTTTTGTTGTGAAGTTAAGAAAGTATAAGTTCGGCCAGAAAATAATTGTAAAATTTTGCTATTATTGTATTGTTTTAAAGTTTTTACAGTTCTAGGACCAAGACAAAAAATAATTCTCATAAAACAGTAAAAAATGAATTATATATTATACGAATGTGCATTAACTAGTTACAGCTTACGATATAATCTTTTTTTAGTCGAAAGGCTTTCTTATATTGAAAAAATAATAAAAATAACGAAAGAAAACTAAACCGCCCAAACCAGATTCCCTAATTGACTCGGTTTGGTGAAACAAAAATATCTAAAATTTTTAAAAATGTGTAAGAGATAGAAGAATTTTTTTTCTTGTGAATCTAGGTTAATGTTCAAATTCTACCAACTTTAGACATTAAACATATTTTTTTTTTGTAATATTCCGATTTTAAGATATAGTGATATATGTAAAGAGGTTTCAAAGAACTAGTTTATCAAATATATTTATTTTTTTGCTCATTTATCTAGTAAATATTTAATAATAAAATGTATTTAAGCTAAAATAATTTGTAGATAGATGATCTAGCTGTGTGACGAAAAAAATCACACAAACTTTTTTAGAATTTCTCAAAAATATATAACGAAAAAAATATATAAAAACAAACTTTTTGAATTTCTCAAAAATAACACACCTGATATTTGCTTTTTAAATTATATAAGGAATCAATAGAGGATTTTTGAATTCAAATCATTACAGTTAAATTAATACATGGTTTTATGCATAAATACTTTTTCCTTTTCTTTTTTGTTGTTTTGTGTGGTCAGCATGCATAAGTACCCTATCATGATTGTATGACTAATATTAGCTTTGAATATTTTTACTCCCATTAACAAAACATTTCACGTATAAAATTAGATTCTATAGCATTTTTACCAATATTGTTCTTGGATACTATAAAACTTTTTTTTGTTTTTACTTTTATAAGAAGTATAAAAACATACATATCACTTTTTTTGTCGACATATTATATATGTTATTTAATATATCTTTAAAATAATCAAAAATATATTGCGTGAAAATGACATAATAAGAGAGTTACAAGGGATCTTGATAAAGGCAACCATCAATATTATATATATCGGAGACGTACACTACACAGGCAAAACAACACACGCAGAGAGATACACATATACTTATAGAAACTATCTTCTTCCTCAAAAATTCGTGAAACCAAAGCAAATCTTCCATCTTCTACACAAACATATAATCATCATATAATAATTAAGAGAGGATATGAAGAAGAAGATGATGATGATGATGATGAAGATGATGGTGATGATGATGGTGAGTGAAGGAAGTATGATAGAGCAGACATGCAAAGAGACACCAGATTTTAATCTTTGTGTCTCTCTTCTCGACTCTGATCCACGTGGCTCCTCTGCCGACACCTCTGGTCTTGCTCTTATCCTCGTCGACAAAATTAAGGTATTTAATTTTTCTTTTCCGATCTAGTTTCTTTATATGTATATTCATTTATATATTAATCTATAATATTTAATTTCTTATAAGAATTTGATATTTGATTAAGAATAACCTTCAGTTTCAGTAGAGTTTTAGCTTCGTTACTATTCATCATTTATTTCGATTAAAAATTGTAAAGTATTATATTTAATTTGGTTATAAGAATGAGATCTTTGATTAAGATTTTTCTCAATCTCACTATATAGTGTAAGTTAACTTAAAGCATATTCATGGAGTGTTTTTTTTTATGAAATTATCTCACAATAACGATATAAAAAATAATAAAAAAAGAAAAAAAAAGTGAGATTCTTTTGAGAAATCTATAAAACCCACGTAAAACATTTTTCTTTTTGTAAATTAGTTGAATTTTTATTTTTTAATTTTAACTTTAACTAAATAGTTAAATTATAATTAAGTGTATAGAATATCTAAAGGATGGAGAAGTTTTTACCACCAATTATGAACCGTTGATTGAAACAGGAGTAAATTGAACAAATTAAAACTAGGAAGCTGTTTCTGTACAAAACACAAACCTATGGGTGTTTATAAATTTAATATTCCTTTGAAAACATTATATTATATTTAATATTTATTTCTGTTTATATTTAACATCCAAAATTATGAGATTTTGTTCTTCTCCGAAACAAGGGTTGATAAATTGAAATTCTGGGGTTACGTCTATTAAATCCCAAAATAAAGGGATAAGTTTTTATAATTGAAACCATGGGGTTATTTCTATATAAAAACCAAAAATCACGGGGTTACTTCATAAATGTATAACTTTTGTAGGGGTTGGCGACGAAGACTTTGAACGAAATCGACGGTTTGTATAAAAAGAGACCAGAACTGAAACATGCTCTGGACGAATGTAGTCGAAGATACAAAACGATCTTAAACGCTGATGTTCCCGAAGCCATTGAGGCTATATCTAAAGGAGTTCCGAAATTCGGTGAAGACGGTGTCATCGATGCTGGTGTTGAAGCTTCTGTTTGTGAAAAAGGGTTTGAAGGGAAATCTCCGTTGACTAGTTTGACCAACTCAATGCAAAAGATCTCTAATGTGACTAGAGCCATTGTGAGGATGTTGCTTTGATTTTATATCTTAGCATGTTGTAATCAATGTTTGATGGGGTTTTATCCTTCATAAGAATAAGCCTTTATAATGATAAATATTGAATTTGTTAGTAATATTTTGGTTTGATTATCCTAAAAAAACAAAGCATAAGAAATCATCAATTTCAAGAACAACAACTTAATAAGGGTAACAAAAAAAATAAAAAAAATCACACGTGTAGGATTACCACACGTGTTAGCATTGACATTCGTTCACTCTTTCGATAACTACTAAAACTCCATCGATCGCCACACAAAACAAATGCCATTGATCCTCCGGCGATCCCTTTCTCCCTCCGTCATCTCTGTCTTCTTCCGCCGCCGCTCAATGGCTTCCAAATCCATCTCCTCCGATCCAATCAACCTGTCAAACACCCGAATCGGGTGGATCGGAACCGGCGTTATGGGCCGATCAATGTGCGGACACCTAATCAGAGCCGGTTACGCCGTCACCGTCTTCAATCGCACAATCTCCAAAGCCCAGACTCTCCTCGACATGGGAGCGAAGCTAGCAGACTCGCCGAGCTCACTCGCTGCACAATCGGACGTCGTATTCTCCATCGTCGGCTACCCTTCCGATGTCCGCCACGTCCTCCTCGATCCAAACTCCGGCGCTTTGTCCGGTCTAACTCCAGGCGGCATTCTCGTCGATATGACTACTTCTGAGCCTTCTTTAGCAGAGGAGATATCTGAAGCCGCTTCCTCCCTGAACTGCTTCTCAATCGACGCGCCTGTTTCCGGCGGAGATCTCGGTGCTAAAAACGGGAAGCTAGCGATATTCGCCGGAGGAGACGAGACCACCGTGAAACGTCTAGATCCGTTGTTTTCTCTGATGGGTAAAGTGAATTTCATGGGAACAAGCGGGAAAGGACAATTCGCGAAACTGGCGAACCAAATCACGATCGCTTCGACGATGTTAGGTCTCGTGGAAGGGATGATCTACGCTCATAAAGCTGGACTCGATGTTAGGAAGTTTATAGAAGCGATTTCGACCGGAGCTGCAGGTTCAAAGTCGATAGATTTGTATGGAGATCGGATTCTGAAGAGGGATTTCGATCCAGGGTTCTACGTGAACCATTTCGTCAAGGATTTAGGGATTTGTTTGAAGGAATGTCAGAGAATGGGATTGGCTTTGCCTGGATTAGCTCTCGCGCAACAGCTTTACTTGTCTCTCAAGGCACATGGTGAAGGTGATCTTGGAACTCAAGCTCTCATCCTGGCTCTCGAGCGGCTCAACAACGTCTCTGTTCAACCAATGGTCTCTTGATTGTACTTGTGTAACGTTTCTCATATTTTGCTGTAGATTTTATGTTGGTCTTGAGAAAAGATTCGAACTTTTGTTGTGTATTGTTGCTAGAATATGAACTTTCCCCGGAATCTAGATTTGGAATGCGTATTGTTTGATACATCGAAATGTATTGTTGTTTGGTTTCACAGGCCATTTAGCACCGGAGAAGCATAGAAAACAGAGGTGAATTCGAAATAGTTTGTAGGTTAAGCTCTGAGTCAGACTCGTTACAATCCAAGATACGTTCTCATATTTGTGTAAGTTGATTTACGGATAAGAAGAGATGTTTTTTTCATATCTCTGAACTGTGGCACTTGGACACTGTAAGTTTTGCCTTACGAGTCTCAACTCTTGAGTCGCTCTTTCGTCTATGATCCCAAGTCCCCTGAATGCTTGATATAACTCTTATGCTGTCCATTTCGTACAGGTTTTTTGGGTTTTAGTTGATGTAAAATTTGGAGCAGATGTGTGAACTAGCGACGCTTTTGTTTTTAGTCATTTTTAGCCATTTAAGAGACTGATAGTTGGTAGTGCTGATCTGTGGGATGCGAAATGAAAACAGTTGGATACTGTGTATATTTCTTGGAGATTACTACTGATACATTCATGGATCTGACCTCTGCTATTTATGTGAATCGCGTTTCAGAAGATCCTGAAGACCATAAGTTATACATGCTCCTTGATTTTGTACTAAGCCTATGTCTTGTATGTGTTAAAGACTAGAGTTTAATGCAATGTTGTAGAGACAGCTGCTTCAAAGTTCTGATGTAAGGAAGAGAAACCTAATTGTTGGTAGAGTGGTGGTGAAGAAGCCTTAATCAGAATCTGAGGTGCTGGGGTAATTCAAGTTTCTTAAGGGGCTACTTGTGTATCAATTTCACTTTTCAAGTCAATTGCTTTTCGCTGCCATTGTTGTTAGATTGGATAATTGCTCAAGGAATCAGATGAGGAAGTGAGTCACAAGAAGATGATCACATGGCTCTGTTAAGCAGCTGATGATTCTCACTTCTTTACAGCTTCACTTGACAAATTGCAAAGGTATGTGTTTCTTTCTTATTTTTCCCTCTCTTATGTAACGGAACAAGAAATGTGGCGGAACAAGAATGCGGAAGAGTTATCTTTGAAAAAAAAATGGTGAAGTTTTAGCTTGTGCATCTAGAGATTTTTTTCCACAACAAATATGATTTTCTTCCATAAACATTTATTTTAAGAAAAATATAATATGTAAAGAAGAAGAATGTGTTTGTTGTAGTTTTTGTAATAGATATTCTACGACTGACGTTAAAAGCTCTTTTAAGAACTAAATATTATCAAATATTAATTTAATATAATATTTATGACTGAAGTCAAATATATTATTATTAGCAAACTGATTATTTACTGAATAAAAATTATGCAGAATATTTGAAATTCTACTGAAATTATCTATCTATTTTGGGTGATCGTTCACAGCTTCTAGATCTTCCAACACGATCTTCATTTAGGCAAACTCTTTCGAAGTTAGAGTAGAAAGGGAAACAAACATCTCTAGACAAATAGGAAGACCAGCAACCATGACTCCTCTTATGCAAATATGAAGACTTGTTGCAATCATAGAGACCCAGATGAGCAAAACTCGCCACTGATACGACGTCGGTACTCGGGAACCACATAGGACTTGCATATTTATCTTCTAGCTTTGTAATTTTCAGATCCTTCACATTCACCTATGACTTTCCTAAACTGTTGTTCAAAACCCAAAAATCAAATCCTTCTTCTCTCGGATTTGAACAAATCACACCTAGCTTTCCTTCGTAGCTGACCAAATCTAGAGAACCATCGTCTACTACATCTTCCGGAACAGAGAAACAGGACCAAGTTTCCGTCCGCATACAGAAACGAATCACATTGTTTTATGACATTAACCAATGCAAGCAACTACATGACGATACCGGTTTACCTAAACCTTTGAAAAACTCGTCTCTTGGTACTTCCAAATCGTTCAGTCGCTTCCACGCAAAGGAATCAGAATCGAAAACTTCACAATTAAATTTAGAGAAACCCTCCTTCATATTACTTCTTTCCCATGATTGGTTAGAAACCCTAACGATCTTATACTGAAACGGGTTCGAGCGAACCACCATCAGACCGGTTGCAACAGCGAAATACCGGGTTTTTGGGTTTGGTATGATCCGGTACTGCTTCGTAGCCGGTTTACAAACGATGTAATCTGGTATTCTTCTTCCTCCTTTATATTTATCTTCGACACACAACAAAATCTCGCGACGTGGATCACAAGCTTCAATCCTTACATCTCTTGAAGGAAGAAACGCGAGCGAGATTCCAGATTTTTCAGGAGCATCGGAGATAAATCTAGGACGATACCTTTTGTAGTCTTGAACAAAAGAGCCTATAACAGAGTTGGTTCTTTGTAGATGATGATTGATGAAGAAAAACTCATAAGTTCGTTTGTTGGAGGCTTTGTTAAGTAGTCGGAATTTTGCAATCTCTGTCGCTGAACAATATAAGATGAGAATCATGTCTACGTTCATCGTCACCGGATAAGTGATCATGGAAATGGAGAGAGGCGTTGGAACCATCAGAGAAAACCGAAAGGTAGAAGTTTATGAAATTTTGGTTTATTAGGTTTTTACAATTCTCTTTATATATAGAGAGAGAGAGATTCAACTATTTGTTAAAGGGTAAAAAGACTCGTGTATTTCCTTTTTTTCGTGATTGTTATCTCCAAAAAAAGAAAAAAAAAGAAAACTAACAACATCCCAACATTAATTTAAACTTTAATTTACATTTTTGATGTTTTGATTTTAAATTTCTTTCCATTTTTTTTTTAAAACCTACAAGTCAGTCCCTAAAAGATTTTAGGCTTTCATATGACAGTAGTTATAGCTACGAGATCTAATCATAGATATTCAATTAAAGATTTAAAATTAATTAAATTATTATATATTTAATTATATAATCCAACATATGATTTAGAGATCTGAAGAATATATGTGAGAGAATTTATTTAAAGGACATAGATTATATGATTATGTTAACAAGAACTGAAAAAGGAAAGTATAAATTAAAAAACATCTCTCTCCAAATTGGTTCTCTGGTTTTCTCTTTTTCTTCGTGTCTTTCAGATTCCGACTGCAATGGGACGCGGTTTATTGGAACAAAGTTGAGATAGAAACAAAGTTGTTAACGAGTTACACACTCGTTAAGCTCACAGTATCTGTTGTTACTGTTGTCCCTCATTCATGGCAACTGGTCTCTGGTTTCAGGGACTTGTGCACAGAGTAACAAATAGATGCGGAGATGCATGCGCTTGCATCCCTAATAAGCAGACGAATAAGAGAGAGAAGAAACAGAGGAAGACTGTGAAAGACTCTTGTTACTGTTCTCCATTAACCGTGAGATTAAGCTCATAATATTTGTTGTTACTGTTCTCCATTAACCGTGAGATTAAGCTCACAATATCTGTTGTTACTGTTCTCCATTAACCGTGAGATTAAGACTGTGGAGGAAGACGAGGGGATACTATGTTGTTTACGGACATGTCAAGTGAAGGTGCTAGAGATTTCAGGGTATGAAGGTTCTTTTCAAGAGTTGAAACAGATGAGACATTTCTTTGGCAAGTTGGAATGTCTTGAAACTGTGAAAGTTGGTCTTAACGCAGACAACAACAACAACAATAGCGAGTTCTTGCTAGCTTATCTGCTGGTGTCCCTTGAATTTCATCAAAGTGAAACCTCCTATCATCTGTTTTTTTCTTTCTCGATTTTAGCCTGACAGTGATGATTCAAATCTGTAAACATAGCTTTGTCCGAATCACACCCTTAGTTTCTCAAGATTTGTGTAAGTTTCAATCCAAAACTGGAAGTAATGTGTTTGAGTTTGGATTGTGCAATTGGAGAATCAGAAGCAATGAGGGCAAACGTTGATCAGTCCGATGGTTCCATGGAAACCATCGTAGTAGTAACGAATGTGTGGAGAGTTTAGGGAGGAAACGTTGCGGTAATGAAATTTGATTGTAAAATCATGGAATGTATTTGAGAGCATTGTACTGAGATGTCTTTGTAACAATATCAAAAAAATCAATACAAAGGTTGTTTTTTTTTACCTCTTACTGAAACTGTGACCTTCCTTGAGCTGCATCGGGGCATAAACCTTAAACAACAATACTTCTGTAATCAAGAAAGCCTCTCAGCACAGGACCATAGCCTCCTTCTCTAACCTTTTGAGACTCTGCAAAATTCAAAGTGGCTTTTTCGATTTCTTCAACCAGTGGTAAGTTTAGATGTACTTACCTCCCTCCACTACATTGAATTAGACATTAGGATCAAGAAAACTAATGTTACAATTCTTCTAAAATGAACCAAACCAAAGTTTCATATATTGGACTATATATACCGGCGCAGTTTTGGACATAGACATTAAGATCAAGTTTATGTGTTTCCGTAATAGATTATTCACTTTTAAATCCGATTAGAGAAGCTTTTTCTAGTCGAACGAAGACAGCCTAAACCATAATCAAGAAAATAAAAATAAAAGACCATTGACTTGTTATAATGCATTCAAGGTTGTACCTACTGATCACGTTTGAGTATTATATAAACAAGTTAGTTAATAAAATTAGTGACAATACGCAAATATGCAAATATGCAAATAGGTATATAATATATTACTATATATAACAAAGTCTTCTTCCATATTTGTTCGTATATTGGCAAAATACTTTAATGGCTTCCAAGTTTCTCCTCATCGTCCTCGTTTCTATCTACGTAACCTCTGGATATTCTCTTTCCATAAGAGATGTTGTCTCCAGGTAAGACGAAGACCTCAGAATCCTACTTTTCACTTTGTGTCATATGTCTCCAATTACTTACAAACATATCGTTTTGCTTTCTCTTTGTTTAGTCAAGACGATGATGAATCACATTTTATGGCTACTCGTGAGCAAAGATTGTCGACGATCAATGATGAAGATCTAGCGAAAGCTCGAAGTCTTCAAGCCCTAGTCGCTGGCTCAAAAGTGGTTGTGAATAAAGCTTTAAAGAGTAAGAGTAAAAAAACCTTTTCAAAAAGACATTTTAAGTAAAAGCTTTATTACACTGAATTTGATATGATAATAGAAACATAATTAACTTGCAAGTTGGATTAAGAAAAAAAAGAGAGGTAAAGTAGGATCACTTAATGTTTTAACCCTTTGTTGGAATCATAATCGCAGCTGTTTTAGTTACGATCGTGATCATCTCTCTTGTGTTCAATGTTTATCAAAAGCTCAAAACTAAAAAGGTTCAAAGTATTGGACAAGGTAAACTTATTACATTCTATAGAGATAACTTATTTATTATATAATGAATTGCTAATCTTTTTTTTTGAGACGTAATAGGAGAAGTGGGAGCTAAAGAGATGGGCCATGGAATGAACGAGAAGACCGAAACAGTTACCATGAGTGGTCATGCAGAAAAGCTTTCAAATGGTGACACCAATGTTTGAAACCTAGCGTTTGAAACACATATACTGAAACTCATTTATTGGATCTTGATAATATTTCTCCTGTTAGATTTTGTTATATATTGATATGAATACGATGATCATTGCTCTTGCCGTGGTCATTATGTAACGCACAGTTCACATTACACGGATGCCTTGAGACTAGACCATGCTTTCGAATTACATTTCATAATCTTCTTTCCCATAAGACCATATAACGAATCAATGTACTTATAATTGCAAAGGCGAATGAGATACAATATCAGATTGTAAAGAGTAAATAAGATATATAGGTATATATCATAATGGGATGATAATAAGTTCCTAGCTCCAAACTTTTTTTATTGATCTGTAAACTTTATTACACTTATGCGAATACCGATTTACCAAGAACATCAATTATGATCTGATCACGAAGATCTCATAGCGATCGTCCCACAGACTCATGGCCAAATGAAGCATCTCTTCCAATATATCTACAAAACCATCCACCTACTTCACCAACTCAAGGCTCTAAATTTGTTTATGATTTAGCTTTAATTATGTCATACCTTATGAGAAAAAAAAGGTGTGATGGTCGAGAAATGGTCATGAGATGAGCTTTATGATTATGTTTACAGTCCATTGTATATTGTCCTTTCAATATCCCATGTGTGAGTATTTCCCATATTTGAGTAGCTGAAGAAAAGATGACTTCTTGTCTCCACTGGAGCTTCATATAGAGTACAAAAACTGTTAAAAATATGTCTCATGTGGATTTGTCGTGGTAAATCGGGCCCAACAACATTATTCATTAATTTCTAAAATATCAATGCAAAAACTAATGAAACAACAACCATAAGCATAAAACTGGTTTTCGACATAATAAATGGTAAAGTAAAGAAAGTTAAAACAGTAAAACTGCCTAATCTAATAATGAAAATATAATCTTTAAAAATTTAATTGGATAAGACAATGATATTGTTAATTTTACTGTGGGTTACAATTTACAAGGTTTGGTTAGTTTTAAAAGGTAAACCCAAAAAGAATAAAACATTGCAAAAATAATGAAAGGCAAATTAGGTGTCTCTTCAATTTTTTTATGATACATCTATCTAGTTTTTTTCTTCTACAGATATGCTATGTCACATTTCGTTTTGTCTATATTATAGATCTATTGATTTGTCTAAGCTCTTTGTGGAAATAATACAAAAAAAAATCACTTTGGAAATAATGTCTAGAAAATAGTAATGGTTATTGTGTATTTTAGAAAACTCACAATGTGAGTAATTGTATAGATTGCCATGGACCGACAAAATCGGCTGTGGAAAAAAAGTCATCTAATAAACCAATCTCAATGCTTAGATCTGATAGTTTTCATTTTCAAATTGAAAGAAGTAATTTATTCTGCCTTTTCTGCTTAATTTTAACTTTGGATGAAACTTGTTAGATTTGTTATAATTGGATACATGATGCTATAAAAAGCCAAAGTATGTTATGTACCTTTCTATGTACAGTCCATCTTGATAGCTTTCTATAAGCAAAAAGAGTCAGTTATAGTCCAAACGAGCACTCTTTTTACTTCTTTACAGCTTCACTTGACAAATTGCAAAGGTATGTGTTTCTTTCTTATTTTTTCCCTCTCTTATGTAACGGAACAAGAAATGTAGGGGAAGGAATATGGAAGAGTTATCTTTGAAAAAACAAATGGTGAAGTTTTAGTTTATGCATCTACAGATCTTTTTTCTATAGCAAATAGAGAAATACCATAAAATACACTAAATAAAGTTTTGTCACAAAAATTAAATATAAGGGTAAAATTCACAAAATAACATTCATTAAAGTGTAAAAATTTTTTTTACCTTTTATTTTATATAATTTCAGTTTAAATTAATTATCAAATAAAAAATATAAAAATAAATATTTCAAAAAAAACAATTCAACAATTGTTTTTTTCCAACAAATTTTATTCATCATTTTTAGGAAGGATATACTAAATTTTAGGAATAGTTTACATTAAAAATAGTTTTTAACATATCTAAATTAATTTTAAACGGCTAACAAATTGATTAAAATACGTTAAAATGATAATATAAACTGTTCGAAAGACTAAAAATGTATTCTTAAAATTTTAGGAAATATATAATAATATTTAGAAAACATTTACATATTTTTAGAAAAAGTTTTCAAGACTTAATAAACATTTAAAATGGTTATGACATACATAAATTGGTCTTAAACGTTTTAAAAGATGACACTAAATAAGTTAAAATCATAAAATAAATATATATGAAATGTTATACATACTAATTTATGAAGGGCATACTAATTTTACATATTTTTAGGAAATGGTTGCTAAAACTTTAGTAACCATTTTTAAATGGTTGTAACATATATAAAATAATTTTAAATGACTAGCAAAATGATTATAAATATGTTAAAGTAATAATAAAAAATGTTTAGAAGGCTAAAAATATGTTCTTAAAATTTCATGAAGGATATACTAATTTTTAGGAATGATTTATATATTTTTAGGAAAGGGTTCCAAGACTTTAATAAACATTTGAAAATGGTTTTGACATATATAAAGTGGTTTTAAACGTCTAAAAAAATGACTCTAAATAAGTTAAAATAATATAGAAATTATATTTGAAATATTATGAAAACTAAAAATATATTTTTAAAATTTTAAGAAATATATACTTATTTTTAGGTAGGGTATACTAAGTTTTATGAATGATTTACATATTTTTATGAAAGTGTTCCTCAGACTTTAAAAATATTTTAAAATAGGTTTAACATATATAAAATGATTTTAAATACTTTACAAGATGATTATAAATATTTTTAAAATGATATATTAAATATATATGAAATATTTGGAAGACTAAAACTATGTTCTTAAATTTGTACG
>AFAN01000168.1:0-48700 GCA_000218505.1 Schrenkiella parvula
TTTAAAATATAACTCTTTATAAGTGTCACCAATTTTAAATTTATAAGGAGTTTATAAAAATATGTTTATAAGAAATATTGTAATGTTTTATAAAGTTTATAACATGATTATAAATTTTATAAATATGTTTTATAAACTGTTATAAAATAAATTAGTATTTTTGAAAATTGACAACAAACAATGACATTTTAAAAAAAATGATATCATGAATGTGGTATTTTTTAAACTCTCCCGTAAATATATACTCTCAATAATATCATAAAATTTTAGAACGATATGAATTTATGCATAGATAACTATGTTAGTAGACTAAAATACATTTTGAAAGTTGTTTAGTTTTACTTAAATTAGAATCACATTATAACTTATTTGTAATTTAATTTATTGGATTATGATTTTTACAATTTTCTTTTGCTTCAAAAATTGGCTTAGGACAATTGGATAGTTTTCTAATGAAGATAATGAATTTTGGAGCTTGTGTATTAACACGAATAAAGTTCCCTTGCCGTCAGACCAAAGCAATCTTGTTAATACTTCAAGTCTCTTACCAACCAATGGTAAACTATCACATCCAAGATCTTCTTTGCAAGTTTCAGATAATTTGCCAATGCCTTTACAACTCTACTCTCTGTAAATTAAAAAGTGGACACAAATCTCTTTCCATTCAGGCTTTCCATGATTTGATTCCATATTGAGAAGAAATTTCCGTATGCAGGACATGTGCATCAATGGGCAGAGTCATAGGTAAGGAAGAAAAAAGCATAAATTGCACTAAAAAAAAATAGAGATGTCAAAGCTATCAAATAGGGAAAATAGTATGCTCATTTACTAAAGAATCATATACTTTGACAACACCATGCTACGATTCCCAACAGCAAATTAATGTATAAATTACTTGTTTCAAGTTTTAAGATTATAATTTGATAAGTTAGATCAAAAGTTTGCTAAACAGGCAAATAGAATAATTAAAGGAAACTCAAAATTTGTTCACACAAATCACTGGAATTGAGAATACCATGCTTAGTGTTTGCCGCCGCTGGTCGAAACTTCCATGCAAATCAAATAGGCTATTCTCTCGGTCTCGCTGGGTTTCCATCTCACATCCTCCTCCTGCGATCATGAAGTCGAGCAAACTCCTTATGACCTTCTCTGATTCTCTCTCTTCACTCTCGTTCTATGAAATCCTATTTGACTCTACCACATATATTTGTTTCCTAGTTTGGCTTTCATTTTCTTCCTAGTCTTCTTCTTCTTCGGTGTCTTCGTCCAGGTCGTCCTATTCGTCTTCCTCAAATTCTTCGATCGTTACTTCACGACCTGCGAAGGCGTAACTCTGGTGGCGCGACGTCAAGGCAAAACCCAAAACTTAGCGTCAAACCAAGGGGTCCGTTTCTGTACCCAAAAGGAAGAAGAAGACCAAAAGTTTTAGGTGAGAGAGTCATATTTCTTTGGAGCTAAAAACCTTTTGTTTTTTTGGTCTAGAAGACAAATCTTTTTATAATAAGCCGTCCTCAGATTAAAAACCAAACCCTTAATCGGACATTCATTGCTTCCAAGATTTTTCGGTTGTCCAAAACCAATCGAATTTCTTTTTATTTATTTTTAATGCTTCTAACTTTATTAAACTATAAAAGCTATAAATTGAAGAATTTTTTTTAAAGTTAAATTATATCATAACACATGGCATCTTTTAAGAACTATTGTTTTGTTGAGGTGGACACCCTTATGGAGCCTCAATTAGTTACTTTTATATAGTATAATTATCATATGGTTCTAGTTGATTCTTTTTTTTTAAGACCGAGAGAGTTCCCAGCTAGCATTCAGTTCACAATATCCACTAATATCGGGAGCGAGTCGTTATTTGGAAATTCGGATTTAAAAAATTATATTTTGTAGAAAAGAGTATTTGAAGTCGATTAGTTGATTTATTAGTTGAACCAATTTATTAGTTGATTTTAATTTATTAGTTGATTTCATAATAGTTTTTTATAATACACTAAGTTATGCCTCAAATATATGCGGATATTGTACTTTAATATTTTATAACTGTTAGGAAAAAAACTAAAAATTAAGTTAGAAAACAAAATTAGATGACTAATAAAATAAATAAAATTAAATTAGGAATACGAAAAATATGTTACTATAAAATATATTTATATATTTTAATTCTTTTTCTATTACATTTTTCCAATAAATGATATGACATGTTTTTTCTTATTTTCTTTTAATTAGGCTTTTTTGTCAACGTTTACTTTATTTATTATTTAGTTGAATAAAATTACTCTTTCTCTAACTTATATTTTGCTTTTTTGTTTCTTTTATGAATAGGAAAAAATGTTTAAAATTAGTTTTTTTGTCGTTTATCTATGAT
Source organism: Schrenkiella parvula (assembly GCA_000218505.1). NCBI lineage: Eukaryota > Viridiplantae > Streptophyta > Magnoliopsida > Brassicales > Brassicaceae > Schrenkiella > Schrenkiella parvula. Next base: position 2,372 of record AFAN01000168.1, read on the forward strand.
AATTTTATTTTATTTTTTGAAAAAATTATAAAAGATACCATTTTCATGATAAGACTTCTCAAAATTAGCACTGATTGATATCTATGTTCAAAAAAACACAATTTTTATAAGTATCATATATTTCAAATTTATAAGGATTTGTAAGTTTATAAAACATGTTTATAAGAGTTTATAAAATATATATAAAGACTTTATCACTAATGCTTATACACCAAGAAATCTTAAGTTCAAATCTTTCGATTTATTCTCATTTATACAAATTAATGAGATAAGTTTATAGAAGATATTCAGCATGGTATAGGTAGAATTGTTTGACGTTGAGGCTTATAAAGCGATAGATTTATCCATTTTATAATCGTCAATATTATGTTTTCATAATTTATAGAAAAGTAATAAATCAATATTAAAAAACTACAATCATGTTAATTTCTTGCATAAATATATGGTTAAATTCATTTGTTCCAAAACAATCCAAATCCAAGACGGTTTTCAATACATTTAAAAAGTTCAAAGGTGCATTTGTGTCAAAATAAAAAAATACTTCATTTTATTTTATGTTTGATGAAAAGATGTTCTTATATAACTTGAAAACATATGTAATCATGATTAAATCATAATACAAAGAATCAGTCAACCAATACATACACAAACTTCTTTTTCTTTTTTTAAACAACTGTAGGAATTCATGACTTTTGACATATAATCTCATCCAATATCTAAAATCAGTCTTCCGATATACTAATTTAAATAATAATCTTCTGTACCAAAAAAAGTTTAGTACCGAGATACAAAAAAAAATCAACCATTAAACGACCATTAGGCTACCATATCTTAATGGTCACCATATCTTTAGTGGTGCAAACAACAAAACTTGTATTGAACGTATTAGTAAACAAGCCTTGTTTAAGCAAAGGATACATTATTGAGGAATCACTCAAACATGTCTTCTATGTGGTAAACCATATGAAACTAAAAATCATCTCTTTTTTTGTATGTCATTATTCTTTTTTTATTCGGTTAACCATATTTGTTTTTATTTTTTAAATTAAATTATAGTGAATTATACCAAATTTAAACTAAAATATATTAAAATTTTGTACCGAACTTATTGAAGTAACTAAATTAACCAAATTTAACCAAATTTATCCGACTTTAAACCGAATTACACCAAATTTAAACCAAAACATATCAAAATTTTCAAACCGAACTAATTGAAATAACTGAATTAACCAAATTTAACCAATTTTAAATCAATTTTGTCTGAATTTAAACCAAAACAAAAATTTTGATTTATTTTGGTAACAATAAAGAACCAACAATTAATAATCGAACCAAAATTTTTTCAATTACTTTTAATATATATTTTTTAATTAAATTAACTGAAAAATTAAAAGTTCGAACCGAACTAATACGAAATAACTAAGTCGCAGGCCTAATAAAAACATACAAGACGAATTGTTTTTTCTTTTTTTTCGGGTACGAATGCTTAAGGAAACATGATGGAATTACAGAAAAAGAAGTGAAGAAAAAAAATGGTTTTGGCCGGGACACTCGAGCTGACGAAAAGATAATTACTTTAAATTATTTAAATATAATTTCAGAAGTCTCTTTCCGACATTATGGGCTCTAAAGAATCACTAGTCGAATCGAATATGCTTTTGATGTTTTTTCCTCGAAAATAATATTTAACTTTAAAGAGAAAACAAAAAAAATTATTGTGAAAATATTGGGGGTAGGTTGAAAGAGAAAAGCTATGCACGTGCCAATTTAGATTGGTCACTCTAGAGGCGGCCTCAAATTTCGTGCATCGTATCTTCTTCACTTAACATCAAACTGATCCCAAAAAACAAAACGTTTCGTATTTCGTTTTACAATCTAATTAATTAACTCATTAATACTAATACTAATATAGTAATATATAGCCGCTCTCTTTGAAATTTGTTTTTCAGTTGACTAAGTCGTGTTTGAATCATTGCCTAAAGTCACAATCGCCCACTGTTTTAAATCAACCATTATTAACAAAATATCTCTCCTTTTAGTTTTATCTACTTAGTCCATATTAATTCTCGGTGTATGTAACAAATAGGATATGTTTGCTATATAAAAATTAATATATGGACCACTTAGGTTTCTGCTCTATATAATCTATGTAAATATAACTCCCACTAACAGTTTTATCTTTTTCAGAATCGAATTACATTATTAGAAAAATTATATTACAATGGAGGTTGAGGAATATTTGTAAAAAATATGTGCATGAGAAAAAAATTTAGTTATAATGTGGTACTACAAGTATGGATTTATATGGCTTTATTTATATACAAGTTGAAAAAAATAAGTTCTACTATCATTTATTTATTCAGAATATTCAAATTCTCGGTTTATCATTTTTCTAAACTAAGTGGAATACCGGTTATTAAGATAACATGTATTTTTTAATATTAAATATTATCTATGGAGATCATTAGTAATTTAGTATTTTTTATCACATTACATTGTACTCAATTGAAGTATAATAAACTTAATTGAAGTTTTACGTAAGCATCCAAATACATAGGATTTGCTTTGGACTAAATAGATAAAGCAATGCATATTGAATAGACCAAAAATATATGATTGATATAAAAATTCATATTGATATTTACTACTTATCTTGACTAGTTAACTTGCACTAAACTTCTTCTTTTCGTTGAAGACCTATTAGGGGACAATCATTGTAATTTTCTATTTCCATGAGAACAATTTTTCTCAATTCTACAGGTTATTCCCTTTATTTTATTCTTGTTTAAGGAAAAACTAGTTTCTGCTGGCTAAGCTTTTTTTTGTAAATAAAAAATAACAGCAAAAGAAATAAATTTTGTAATTAATTTAAATCATTAAAAGCCACAATTCTCCAGTAAAACAATAATTTTTTTAATAATTGCCATTGTTTCCATAAACTAATTTAGAATAGATGTATTATTTTTATTTCTAAGAAATCTTGCAACAAAATTATGTAAATAAAAAACGTAATCTAATTAGGCGGGAAATATTTTTTCTCATAATCTCTACAAATAGAAAAAATAACTAAAATATGCAAAAAATCATTATGACACAAATTATCATTTGATTAGATAGTGAACTTTTCAAGTGAATATATTCATACGTCCAGCATTACATTTTTGAGAAATAGCATAATTATTTTTTTCCTTTAGTCAGCATCATAATTCTAATAATATTGATCTATTACTTTATATTATTTGAATTATTAATCTTTCCATCATTTTGTTCGTATGTGCAATTTATTTTGATTATATATCGTTCAATGAACTTAGAACTAAAATTTTTTTTTAAGCATACATTTTTGTTAATTTTATATCGATTACTAAATATAAATGAAGAGCTTTTTTCATCTGCACTTAAAAATTTTGTACGGATTAGACATTTAATTTTCAGTTTCTAAAAATTTATTTTTATACAAAACTGAAAAATATAATGTTTTAAAAATTAGTTTAGGTAATATAGAAAAATAAAAAAGCCTTTAAGAAATATAATTATAAAATAGTGAACCATTTTTTTCTGTCGACAAAAAAATAGTGAAACCATTTTAATAAGAAGAGAGATTGAGAACAATAGTTTTGGCGCGTTACAGAAAGTTATATCTAATCGCCATCTTCTCTCTCTGATGAGATTTTGAAGCAAAGTTTTTGAAAGAATCGACGCAAATAGTTGGACAAAAAAATAAAGAATCGAAGCTTAAAATAGTGTATTATAAATTATTCACTATTCTCATCTAAAACACATTTAGAAATCAATTAATAAAAATAACAGAACATTAGTTTTGGCGTGTTACATAGAATACTTTTTTTTAAAAGGCGTTATATAGAATACTTTATAATCTTCATCCTCTTCCCGTCGCGTAGTTCAAGGAGCTTTCTTCTGATTGTCCTTAACTCTCTCTCTCTTTCTCTCTGTCTCTCGCTCGTCTTCTACCTTTTTTCTTCCATTTTGTTTTTCTCCATTCCCCTTGTAACGGAACATGAACACTTCATCGTCGTTGAAAGTCCTTGCTTCTTCTCCTCCTCCTCTGGTTTCTTCTACCTTAAGACCGACTGTAAAAGCTTTCCTTATCCCTAAATTTTCTCCCAAACTCCCTAAAACGATTGGATGCATGCAAGATTCTAACATCAATCTTAGTTTCGGTTCGAAACCGACTCCAAAAGCTCCAAGCCACGAATTCTCTGTTTCTTTCGCGACGGTTTCCGTCGAAGCTCCATTGGGAACAACAACAAGAACCTCGGCCGACAAGCTCCGCCTCCTCGTATCCGAGTTTCGGTCCTTAACCGAACCGATCGACCGAGTCAAACGTCTTTTGAACTACGCGACGGCTCTTGCTCCAATCGACGACTCTGCTCGCGTTCCGGCGAACAGAGTCACGGGATGCACGACTCAAGTATGGTTAGAGATCAAGATGGACGAGTTAGGTAGGATGAGATTCAGAGCAGACAGTGATTCAGAGATCTCAAAAGGGTTCTGTTCTTGTCTTATCTGGATCCTCGACGGTGCTAAACCAGAGGAAGTGATGGGCGTAAGAAGCGAGGACTTGACGGAGATGAACGTTGGTGTTCACGGTAAGGTTCAATCCAGAGTTAACACGTGGCAGAACGTGTTGATGAGTATGCAAAAACGGACCAAAGCTCTTGTTGATGATGCTGACGTGCCGCACCGGGAAGGAGACAGATCAGCACCTCATGATCAGCATGGTGGTCTTTTGTTTGATTACGTTAATGGAAGAAGTTACATGGAATCTTCCAAGGTTCATCATGATTACTCCATTTCGTTACTTCCTTTGGATTATGATTTTACTATATGAAATGCTGTTTTTGTTTTGTTTCTTTAGAATGTTATTGTAAAGCCTTCTGGAACATAAATTGAAAGTTTGTGTTTCTATATTTTGGAATTTAATGTTTTGAGGATCACCACCTTATAGTTAGTAATATTTGCACAATCGTAGTTTTAGCATGTTTTCTAATTTTTTAGGAAAAGCAACAGCTGTTTTAAAGAGTAATCAAATATGTTCAAGATTCTCATCATTTTGATCCTTGCGTTTGAGTTGTTTGGCTGGAAACGATTTATGGTTTTCTTGATAACTTCTTCGATTGAAAGTAATAGCATTGCCATCAAGGTTGGGCATCCCTCCAGCGTCTTAAGGATGAGCCAAGCAGAAGAATATTGATTCTTCTCAAAGAGTAACTGTTGTGTTACACATGCCTTAACTTGTGTGTAAAATATCTCAAAACTCTTTTTCTAAGGATAAATTTTCAGAAATTTGTTGAAAATGTATTTTCATATAAAGAGTGAGTACAAATTGAATATCTATAATTTTTAATGTATCATAATCTATATCCGCCATATGTAATTTTATTATCTGGATTCAAAGACAAAAATTCTGAATCTATGAATTCCGGATGCCTAAAAAATTGAATAATTATAGATATCCGGATCCGATCCAATATACAAACTGAATTTCTGAAAAAACCATGAATTTATCTAATTTATAAAGATTTTATAAGATTTGAAAACGTGATAAATATACAAACATAGAGAAGTTTAAAAAAAGACGAAACACTTGAATAAGGATTCCTGCCGGGAAAAAAATTGCCTACATGAGTTCCATAATCAATGTAAAAGTCTACCAAATGATATAAACAACAATATATTTTGATGAATATAGAGATTAAAAGATTTAAGAAGGAAAAAAGATGAAGGATTGAAGATGAGAAATAGCTGAAAATAAAAGTCAGGATAGTTCAAATATCTTAATTAGAGGTTGTTAATTATGTGCTTGGATCTTTTAATTTTTATTCGGTTTTGGAAAATAGATAATGATGTTAGTTAGGTTTTAGTTGGATTCGATAAGAAAAATAAGAAGGGACAAAACAAAACAGACGGTAGGCTTCGTGGCAAGTATAACAAATCAAATATCCGTTCCAACAAAATTTTACTATCAGGATCCGAATTCGGTTCCTCTGGATTTTTATCCAAAACCGGATCTGGACAGTCCATATATTCAAATTTTCGGAGCGAATTCTTAGATAATTTGCACAGCTTTAATTAATTATATATTAAATAATCAATGTAGAATATTTATTTGGCATTAAATGTTTTATAATTATTAACTAAAATTTTAAGTTAATTGTTGATATTTTTAGTTTAGTATGATAATGAACTAAATGTCTGAAATTCCATTGTTATTATCCAAAATTCGTTTATTGTTCATATGAGTAAATCACAACAATTTTGATCTACTTATTTTGGAAAATTGAGCTGAATAATACTTAGGTAAGTAACATTTTAAAAATGTGTTTTGCCAATTTTGTCCTTACTGCAATATGAAAAAAACCATAAACTTCAATCTCCTTTTCCATTTTTATCGTTTTCTGATTTTTTTTGTTTTTGTCAAAAATTGGGCTAAAAACAGACGATTGTAGAGAATCACTGAAATCATATTGGTTTTTAGCCGATCCGGCTCAATCGAAAAGCTTCTCACAACGAAGGCTGTGAAACCAAACATCATGACAGTGGTGGAGCAGGAAGCGAACCACAACTAAATCGTCTTTCTAGATAGGTCAACGAAGCGCTTCACTATTATTTGAGCTTGTTCGACTCGTTAGAAGACAATTAGAACTTACCAAATCAAGACCGAGTAATGTCAGACATGTACTTGGGGGAACAAGCTCTAGGTTAGAGATTTTGATGGATCTTGTAATGAATTTAGCAATAGACTTTAGGTTAAATATATTAATTAAAATAGCAAACTATGTTTATAGATAATTAACTATGAACTATAATATATAGTTATATTATGAAAATAGTTAATTATATTTATAGATAGATAACTATGTTAACTATGTTAGAATAAGTAATTATTACAATAACATTATAATATAGTTAATTATGCATATTTAGAGTCATGTAGTCGTTAATGAAATATTCGCCAATAAAACAACGACAAATTATTATATTTTGTTACTATTATTATATATGGAATCGTTTATTCTAATATGTATTATCATAAATTAGTTAACTATTTAGATTATTTGAATCATATAGCTAATTATTATGTTTTATTATTATTATATGATATTAGGAATTTTACGTGGCTGATTGAGATGCTGCAAAAAAATTATAATTTATTTTTATTAGATAAGCATTTTTGTTTTTAGCATAGCTTATCTTGAGAATAGTTTAAATATAAATGTATTTTCATCACTTTTTATTTTTTTCTGTTATTTAACTAATATTATTTTTCACATGATATTTTATAAATTAAGTTTAAAGAAAATAATATTCAGCCAATTAACCTTTTGTTCGATGCTTCAAGTTTTTCGATACAACTCCAATTTGTATATCATAAACAAAAAATGTTTTCCACTTCCATATGAATAAAACATAACACCACCATTTTAATGTTAAATATTTATGTTCGAGTTACAATCTATATTTATTAAAATAAGTCCGAGTCCAACATTCTATACCTACTTATTTTCGGTTACGATCCATAGACGATATATTGGTTGTTTTCTTCGCCTTTTAAATGTTTGAAAAGAAACTTTCTTCGTTTTGACTGAGCCAAAACCCTAAAGCGTCTTTACATTACCATTGACTTTTTCCTCTCCCATTTTGTAGCCGTTGCTCTATGACGATATGTTTTCACTAAGCGCATGAAAAAAAATGGCGACTTTTTCTTCTGCCATGGAAAATAGAGTGAGCGAGGAGGCACCCTCGAATTATTCCCCGTCGTTGGTCCCAAAGCTGTCGTCTTTGAAGAGAAAGAGACCTCCTCAGATACAGATCCCTAATGTCCTTCAAGAGATTCAAACTGATAATCTCAGATTCAGAGACTTAGCTCACCAAAGCGACGCCGTATGCTTCGGAGGCAACGGTTTCGCTGTTGTCTCAAGTAAGGGCAAGAAGAAGTTCATGGAGGACAGTCACAGAATTGCTCCTTGTTTTGCCGGAAGCTCAAATAAGGTAGGTTTCTTCCCCTTTGATTCCTTGTAGGAGGCGCTGAGTTTGAAGCCTTGGGTCAATGGTTTATGGTGGCAATTGATTTGTAGAGTTTCTTTGGAGTTTATGATGGCCATGGAGGTGGGAAAGCTGCTGAATTTGTAGCTGAGAATTTGCACAAAAATGTTCTTGAGATGGTGAAGAACTGCAAGGAGAAAGGAGAGAAAGAAGAAGCCTTTAAAGAGGCTTATTTGAGGACCGATTGTGATTTCCTTGAAGAGGTAACTTTTTTTCCATCTTACAGACAACAAGTCTTGAATTTGCCATGCGTAATGACTTGTAACTTGTAAGATTACAATCTACTTGACCTTACTGGTAACAAGTTATAAAAAATGTAGGGTGTAGTGAGTGGTGCCTGTTGTGTCACTGCTTTGATACAAAATCAGGAGATGATTGTCTCGAATTTGGGAGATTGTAGAGCTGTTCTTTGTCGAGGAAGAGTTGCTGAGGCGCTTACAACTGATCACAGAGCAGGGAGGGATGACGAACGCAAAAGAATCGAGAATCAGGTAAAGTTGTGAAGAAATTTGTATTTTTGCTGATTGTGTGTTGAGAGGGTAGCTTTGATACTTCCCCTGACATTTTCTTCTACAGGGAGGTTATGTTGAGTTTCATCGAGGGGCTTGGCGAGTTCATGGAATACTCGCTATTTCCAGAAGCATTGGAGATGCACACTTAAAGAAATGGGTGGTTGCTGAACCCGACACAAGAATACTCGAATTGGAAGAAGATATGGACTTTCTTGTCTTAGCTTCTGATGGACTTTGGGATGTGATTAATAATCAAGAAGCAGTTGACACCGTGTTGCATGTTATAGCTCAGAGAAATACGCCTAGAGAAAGCGAAGAGGAGAACTTGATCAAGGGGATTGTCAATGTGAGCCCATCCTCGAAACTTCGGCGAGTTTCGCTTGTCAAGCAACGAAAAGAAGTGTTCCCACTTCAATCTCCCAAATGTGCAAAATCCATAAGCTACTACCACTCAGAGAATGAATCACCCCACTGTGAAATCGGGAGTCCACCTTCAAAGTCACGGAAGATCACAACGCTGAAGCGAATAAAGATGAAGTCTGAGTCTTCTTGGGCCAAGGCGGCTTGCAAAGAGCTCGTGGATCTGGCCGTGAGTAGAGGTAGTATGGATGATATCACAGTGGTGATTATTGATCTCAACTACTACAAATGCTAAAAACACTTCATACATATGCGTGTAGTTTATAATAGTTCATATCCTTTGAAGACTTAAATGATGATGTAGATTCTTGTTGATAATGATGAACTTATCTCACCAACAAAATTATTGCACTCTTAAAAAGTTCATATCAGTGACAATCAAAACACAGGAGATACAGTGTCTGAACAAATTTGTTCTTTTCTAAGAAATTACAGAAACAAAGCTCATAAATGGAAGAAAAATTTCTTTCTTCTTGTTCTTTTCAGTATCTGTGACATGCCATGCTCAACCCGGTTGCAATCTTATCGAAGATGAATTTATTTGCAGCCTGCGTGAAGTGCACACCGTCCCACACGACAGCCTTGTCAGGCTCATCGCACGCCTTTCCAATGTAAATCTCTTTGGCTTTAACAATTATCTTCTTTCCACATCCAATGTTCTTGTTGTAATTGTACTTCCCTCCATGACCACAACATGAAACCAACGATCTCTTGAATCCGTGACCCTGTGCGTGAACAAACAACTCATATTTAGCAGAGTAGACATCTAGGTAAGTTATGGCGGCTTCAGACAAGGAAGCTCTGAGCTCGATCACGGCTTGTTTCAAAGCGTAGTTGAACTGTTGAGCCAAGTGGTTCAATGGAGAGGCACATCCGTGTGAATCAAAGTCTGATGCTTTAATCGGAAACCATTCAATCACATACGGTAAACAACCGATGGGTCCTGTGTTGTGAATCCAGAAGTATCTCCCTCCTTGTTTGTAAATATTCTGCCACAAAAAAAAAACACATTTATGATTCCCTTTAAAACTAAACCATTCATTGAAACAGAATATGAAACAGAGGCTGACCGTGACAGCATTCTTGAACTGACTGATGATCTCAGGAACATCGGCGGTTCCAACTTGTTCGATGGTTTTATTCGCGAAGTAACCAGCGGTGAGATCGTTCTGGCCAATGTCAAAAGTGTACAACGCCTGAGAGAAACTGTCGGCTTCAGGCAGCATCGTTGTGTATATTCCACCTGTGACAATCAAGGTTGATGATGAATGTGGTATCAACATTTTATCATGTTTTCACGTTCTTGAAAAGTGATTCCACTATATACTACGGATGTGTTAAAAGCATAACCTACTAAAACTATAAAACTAGCTTGTTAGCGTTTTGTGATTGTTCTGTACAAACTTATTCAGCTAAAACGTTTCCGCTATTCATCTAACATATCAAGTTAAACGCGCTTATTTCGATCGTTATCTCATAGATGGAATCAGTGAGTGAGTGAGAGAGTCATACCGCGATTACGAACTGTTTGCGATCTGTTGTGGAAATTAGAGAATTGTACAAACTGAACATCGAGTGAGAATGGACTGAATCCACTTTGACGAAGAGTAGAGTTGAGAGCTCTGATAGGAGATCCCGCGGTTGCGAAGTTAGCTCCGTGGCTGAAGTTTGAACCAACCGAGTCAAGAAACGCACTTAGATATGGCAGTCCAAGACTCTCCGCTGCGTCATAAAAAGTGAGACAAATATCAGCCAAAACGCAAACGCATAGGCGTGACGTTTGATAAGATGTATTGATTACCTATGAAATCAATGACGAGACGGCCGTCACAGTACCTTCCGGCGGGTGAGCCGAAGAAGGAAGCGCCGTGAGGAGGACCAGCCTGGCCAAAAGCGGCGGAGAGACCGCCGGTGTCTGAGTTAGAGTCACCGAAGTTGAAGATTGCTGGGAAATGGCATTGAGAATGCGCTGATGATAGTGAAAGCAAAGAGAGAGCAAAGAAAGAAGATATGATTGACTTCATAATGGTAAAGCAGAAAAAAGAAGTAAAGAAGGATCGTAAGGAAAGTAACAGAGCGTGAGAGATCCAACTCAAATCACGAGACTTTTATCCTCGAAAGGAAAGATATAATAGACTATAGACTCTGAGAGTCTGATGAGATACAAACAAAAAAGGTACGAAATTTGAAGAATAATAATGATTATAAAAGAAGAAAAACATTACCCCCACCAAAAAAAAGAAAAGGAAAGTTGGAAAAAAAAGAAGTTAATATATAAGTAAGGAAAGAAAATAGTGCTCATGGAAGCGTGAGTTGTGGGCTTTGTAAAAAAAATGAAAACTCTATAAATTGTTTGTTAATTTTTGTTTTATTTATTTTAGGTTTGATTTAATTCCAATTAAATTTCGATCTTTTTTTCTAATTTTTTTGTAATATATTTTTATTTTACAAAAATACCCATATAGCATGGGTTCCGATCCAGACATGGGTTGTGGAATTCCAAAATAAAAAAAAAATCAAACCATTGTGTATAACGCAATTCATTTATAACAATTTCAAGCATTCAACTCAATCAAGAGAACTTTTCTTCACACAAAATATGAATATTTGGTAAAAAATGATAAATTGACTCATCTATTATCATTCGGGACATTAGATTTTCACTAATGTTTGCGTTACTCAAGCCGATATAAAACGGTAATAATTATCAATGTGAATATATTGAAATGTTGTTTTGAGAGAAATCTGTGCTAATTTTTTTTACTTGTTCTACTACTTCTAAAATTTACATTCTATTTCTACGAATGAATATAATATGTGTTCTACTTTTTGATCTATATCTAGTGAATGTAGAATTTATGTTACACCGCTTGTTATGTATTATATTTTTATCGTAGATTTTCAAACTATGCTCTGTTTTCTACCGAATCATGAATACAAATTTTAAATACAAATAAAAAATCAACAAATATCTAACTATTAATTTTACACAAAATCATTTAATTTGAATTTTTTAATATCTACATTCATTATAACATAAACATAAAATAAATGAAATAAAATTTTAATCTAGAAACATCAAAAACATTAAATTGAATAGTCTACAAATTTTTAAATGCATCTTTTCATTAGCTTTTTACTTGATATAATTGCCATCTCCATATTAACAAAAATCTCAACTCAAGTGAAAAAATGAAGAGCAAATTATGAGATAAAAATGATAAATATGTTAAGAAAGTTCAAAAACATTGAAGCATAAAACTCTGAACTATACAATAAGAAAATACTAAGAATATTCAATAAACAATCAAAAAGATAATAAATTATCAAAATATAGAGAGAAATAGATTGAAAAAGAGAAAAAAAAGAAATATACCAAATTTAAAAACATGGAAAAGTAAAAATTAATGGTCAATTATCAAAAGTAAAAAATATTGTAATATTGGGATTTGGATGAATGAAAAAATATAAAAAATAAATAAATATTCGTAAAATAATTTCTAAAGGTCATTACAAAATTAAAGTTTATAAAAAGAAAGATAAGATAAGATTAATAATCGTAGTAAACGTATAAAAATATACTATATACCAGATAAACTAAAATCAAACATGCATATAGAACGGCTTTACTCCTAATATATATTATTAGGGTGTTCACATTTGTAAAAAAGAAAACATAGTAAAATGAATATTTTAAGCTCAATTATTCAGTGTAATTTTATATTATTATAATTTATTTAAAAAATCAATAATTCATAAAATAGGTATAAAAAATGAAAATAAAATTTATATTCAAATAAAGAATTTGACCAATATGAAATTAGACAATTCTAACTTCACATAAAGTTAATAGAATAAAAATTTTAAAGACAAAGTGAATATAAGATTGTAAAAGTTTTTTTATTGGATCTGAAAATGAATTTATTATTTGGAAATAAATATAATGTATATTCAAAATTTAATTCCAGTTTGGTTCAGCTTGAATTTATCCACTGATCCACCCGTAAAATACGACGTCGTTTGAGGGTTAGTTGATTTGTGAGTAAATTGTAATCGTAATATCACCCCTGTATCGTCTTCCTCGCGGAGTTTCAGTCTCAGCCACAAGTAACTCCGCCTGTCGTCTTCCGTAGTGATGCTTCTTTCTGCAATCGCTTCTCAGACACTTCTCTCATCGAACCCTAATTTATTATTTTGCAATTGTATCCCAAACCCTAGACCTTCAAATTCGTCGCTTAAGCTACTCAATGCGTCTCCCTCGTCGTCGTCATCATCTTCTTCTATATTTACACTTCCCACACGCGGTCTCCGTTACGTGAACCATACTGTATCCGATGGAGCATCAGATGCGGCAAGTGGCGTGGGCGGAGGAGAAACCATGGTGGCGTCTGCCTCCGCTATCGCTTCCGCGATTCGTGGAGCCTCAACGACTCCGGTAGAGTTCACGCAAATGATTGAAAAAGACCACCTCAAGACGAAAATCATCTTGCCAAGTCCCGATTTCCAGCGTCTTTGCCTCGAGCAATTGGATCTCTTTCGTCAAATCGTGGATCCAAACGCAGTCCTCTCGGTGCGTCTCTGTTCTTCTTTATCCATTTTCGTCGGAAAAGCAAAAGTGTTCCCAATTTGCTCTTAATTTTTTGATTCAGATATATGTAAGACCAGCTGGTAGCTACGTGATGGATAGATTGGAGCTTCGTCGTGTCACATGTTACCCAAGTGTTAATGCTGGAGACGTTGTGATCTTAGTCGGAAACTTTGGCATCCCCGCCGGTTTACGAGCGGCTGAAGCATCACTTTCTAGTCAACAAGTATGTGTTCGGTCTTCTTCCTCTGCAAAATTTGTCTAAAACTCGAACTTACTTATAGTTTTTCATCAACATAATATGATGATAGGTAGAAGTTGTGAACAAACATAGAGCTGCAGTGTTTCCAATGGTGAAACATCCATTTGTCGTCGGTTTCTTGGTTGCTGAGCTACCAGTAGAAGCTGAGGAGGAGAAGGAGGAGGAGGAGGAGAAAAAATCGCATGGTTTAAAGCATTTCCTTTCACCTGAGGAAGCTTATGCTTTGCCTGGTTCAGCTAACGCAAAATCGCCAAAAGTTACAGTTCCGTCTGTTAAGGTGTTCACGGCAGAGCAGAGGTCTTATGCCATTAATATTTCACGGACTCTCGCTATGGCATATGTCATGGATCAGGTTGTTCCTATATTCCCTTGGGTCTATGGTGTTGCTTGTCCCTCTTTGTTGGCATTGCGTGTGTTTGGCTTTATCTTTAATCCTAATTGCTCTTTTCTTTTTATGGGATGTTTAGAAAACAATGTTACTTCAACAGTCATCTTGGCAAACCAATGTGAGGATGAGTAAGCTAGTGGAGCAGGTACGAGCCACACACTTGTTAACTTATCACACATAGATCTTATGTTAATGTATCCTTTAGTTTATATTATGATTTTTCTTTCTTGCTTATTGGCAGATCCGAGGTCCGCTCTCTACCATTAGGACGTTAAGTAAAATGCTTTCAACTCACACCACGAGAACTCAGGTCCTTGCATAAAGATTTGTCTGGAAGTGTTCTTCTCCCTGAGGTTTGTAGTGTGGGACTGACTTGGGTTTTGTACCTTGTAGATTTCACATGATATTGTCGAAGACTTAATCATTCAAGGCGAACAAATAAGAGATACCCTTCAAGAACTTCAGGATGCAGTTCACTTGACAAAGGTTCCACCTTCTCTTACTTGTCTCTTTTGGTACACTGAGAGAGTCATGACTCTTTTTTTAGTTGTCTTCATAAATCTGTCGTAGATGCGTTGGGCATGGGATTTCTTACAAACCACACTCCAGTTGATTTTTCTGTTCTGTATCCATAAGCATTTCATTTTCAGGCTAATATTGTCCGCCACAACGAAGAAGCCTTGAAGAAGATAAACAAAACACATAATGAAGCAATGAGATCAAATTATTCCGGTAACTATGAACACAAGGATCCCATTGATGGGTCACAAGTCCCAAGTACACGCCTTTCCCTAGGTTCTGGATTAGATGATTCAGAAATGCCTATGCCACCTCTGGCCCTGGCACCCCTCCAAACACACAGCATAAGGTATAAGCTCCCGAGCCATTAACTTAACAACTTGTTACAAAACTCAACTTGAAACAAAGCATTCGGAGGGCTTATCTCTTTCATTTATGTCAGGAAGACCATGCGACATTTCTAATGTGCTTCTGGATATGGTCGATACTGTGAGACCACTTGCTCTTACTCAGCAAAGGGTGGTGGAATTAGGTGAAAACTCAGCTTCCATTCAAGTTGCTGTTGAAGAACCTGCTTTGAGGCAGGCTCTGAGCAACCTCATTGAAGGTGCACTGTTGCGCACTCATGTTGGCGGAAAAGTTGAAATTTTGTCGACCAGAGCTCCTGCTGGCGGTAGTTTGGTAGTAATTGATGACGATGGTCCTGATATGCGCTATATGGTAAACAAGACCAAACTTACCTTTTACTTTTATTTAACGCGTGCTTTTATGTCTGAAACCTTAGCAGTTCAATATGAGAACTAGCGGTAGGCAAAAGTCACCCTATTGCTTCGTAACATAACTGTTACATCAATGCAGACGCAAATGCATTCGCTAACACCGTTTGGAGCAGAACTCTTGTCGGAAAACATGGTTGAAGACAATATGACATGGAACTTTGTGGCGGGTTTAACCGTAGCCCGAGAGATCCTAGAGAATTATGGATGCGTGATCAGGGTTATATCACCCCGCATCCCTGATGCAGCCTTGGGAGCTGGCGGTACTCGTGTAGAGCTATGGCTCCCTACCTTCACGGCAGCAGTATCTGAAGCCAATGAAGCATAGATTTAATTTCCATCTCTTTGCCTTGTTAATCTTTTAGTCTCTGAGTTTTTGCTTGCCATGTGTGGTGAAGCCAATGTATAGTCTATTTTTGTGATTTATTGATCAGTGTGTAATAACAACTTATTATGTACATAACTCAAAGAGTCATATCTACATAGGTAGACTTTGTATTGTAACGTAAATATATAGCTTTATTCTTGTGACATTGTAACGTAGACTTGAACAAAATTGTTTATTACGTGTATGTTCAACCAGAAACATACCATTTTTATTTGTTTTGCCAAACGCAATTTATAAAATCTTGAATGTGAAAATGACAAAGGCAAATGGTACTTCTCTCTGTTGTGTGGCTTGTGTTTCTTATTTGGATGCAACATTGAACATATCACTTGCTTACAAAATTTCAAGTGACAAAGCCTCTCGAATATATTTCAGCATTTGTCAGTAATACGCTAGTAAAATATAAAATTTATCTTTTATTGCATGGAAGACATCACATTTTAAATCAATAGTAAATTTCATCTTTTAATGCATAGTTTTCTCCATATGTTAGTCAACTTTTTTCTTACGATTCTGATGATTAATTTTGATAATAAAATAAGAAAAAATAAGTAAAGAAAATGTGGACCTCTCATAATAAAGAAAGTGGACTCCCTAGTTTGGTAACAAATCCACATTTATTATATAGTTTGGCAAACCTTAATAACAATACATTAGTCAAACTTTATTGGTCTTTAAATCTCGAAAAATATAGCAATGTCATAAATTCAAAGTTCTATATTTATACACAATTGTTGTCAGAATAAAGTTTTTTGTTCAACCGCATTCATACAAATTTTTAAGGTTAGAAATAATAATTTCATCTACTATTTTAACCATATCTTCTTTTGTTGTGAAATTCTGGCGTGATTTTCGGAAATATCTCACAAGCTAAAGCTTTCTTGTAATTCGCATCTTTTTGTTCTTTTTGGCAACAATGAATATGACAAATTACATTCACATTTACATATTATCAAACAGTATGTTGTACAATGGATACACCAAAATTTTAATTTTAATTGGCTTCATTAGATATGTTATGTTATATATGGTACGTATATATGCGTGTCGTGTCGGTCGTTTATGAATTTTTTTTTTTGTCGTGCTTACTTTTACGCGCATTTGATTTAAGCCAATCAAATCGAGACACTTGTTCGTCTAAAAAAATGTGTCGTTTCGTGTTTCGTGTTTCGATTTTTCAATTTCACCATTTTATTTTGTTTTAAAAATTTAATTTAAAAAGAAAACATGAATCAGCTTTGTGCTTTAAGAGCTTTGTTTTCTCTCCTCTGCACCTAAAAATTAAAACGCCAGAAAATTCCTTTGGGTGACCAAACCAAAACCTACGCTGCTTTGAATCTTCTCAGCGAGAAAAAGGTTGACGAAAACGAAGACACTAGCGATAAACGTTTCGAGAAACTTTAATTATTACGAAAACGCGATTTCTCCTTTTCTCCTCACGTTTTTTTGTTTCTTGGCCTTGTCTGGGTTTGTCTCTGAGAAGCGATCACAAGGGTTTTAACACCTCTTCATTCGCGAAAGAGGGGTTTGGGGTTTGTGTGGGTGAGAAGTGATTTTCTCGTGCTTTACTCTTTCGCGGGATCCCATTTTTGTGCTTTTTGGATTAAACCAGGTTCGTTTCGATTTTAATGTCATGCTTTTATTTTTTTGTGCAGGAACATTCTGTTTTCTTTCTTGTTCTATCGTATTTTGAGGAATTTGAAGCCTATCGGTTTTGGGAAAAAGTGGGTAACGTTTTGCTTCTCTTTGATGTTGAAAGACGGCTCTTTTTAGTTTAATTCTAATGGCTGCTTTGATTGATTTCGGAAGTTGAGCTGTCTCATTCTAGCATAGTGTTCTGTTTTTGTAAGACGGCTTTTGTAATTTCATGTTCTGTGATTGATTGTGTATTATGGTTTTTTCTTTTCTTTTTTGCGTTTTTCAAAGGGGAAGCACATGATTTCTTGCTTGTTAGCATTTGCCTCGAGTGGAGAACGATCTAATAGAATTAAATTTGTGTTTTGACTTTAGTAGATTTTGATTTCTCATTTTTAGGCTTTTTGGTATTGTAGCTTTTTTCTCCATGGTTGGTTTAGAAGCACTATATTGTATTCATCTGTAGGTTTTACGGTGATGGCTTACTTTTTACAAAGAACTTTAAAAAGTGTGGTTGATGACCAAATCTGCCATTTAAAAAGGCAAATCCTGTTTAGCCATATGTGTCTTCTTCAGAAACCTCATTTTGCTGCTCTATATTACGACTCACTGTGTTAACCATAGCAGGTTCCTGGCTTCTCCGCTGTCAGGAGGCCAGAGAGAAACCCAGTGAGTGACTCCTGCATTGCATGCTGCACATACAATTAGAAGTGTGGAGAAAATATGGGAATCTTTTCACGCAGGTAAAGATCTCATCTCATTTCTTTGACGAGGCCTATGTGATGAATTTTTTTCATGGTTTCGGTCGCTCTTTCAAAATTGTGCAGAGAAGCTTAGTCAACTTTTGTTCTTGTTATTTCAGTTCGATTAGTAGGAAATCAAAAGATGGAATGAAGATCATCGCAGCAGCATTTTTTGGAGTAACTTTTGGCTTTCTGATTGGAACATCTTTTCCATCATTATCAATCACTAAGGTTTTTAGAATCAACCTTTATCATCTCTGCTCTGTGTTTTATTAGATCTTTTTACATTGTTTATCTTACGAAGATTTTGTTCTCATATTCTAGGTGAGTCTCCCAACAAACTTTCTTCCTTCAAACGATCTCTCGTATATAGACGAAAAGGGTTCGGCAATTGCAACTCCAGATAGTCATAAATCTTGGTCATCATCAAAGAGTAACGATAGCAGCTCATCCGTTCCAGTCGACAAATCAAAGGCATGCTTCTACTCCATTATTTAGGACTTTGAATGTTTTGGAACTATACGTTATTCTTACAAGTTTGGCATACCCCTACCCATTCATACGCCAATATCTAACTGGTGTTCCTTTTATGGACAATAAGACTCTAAGGTCTCCCCATATAACACATGTTTGAGGATTCTTACGTAAATTTTATTAGTGCTGGACTTTAAAACAGGGGATAGGTGTTAATGGATTAGCAGAGGTTACCAAATTAACAGATAAATTCTTTGTGGTCTTACATAGTTAAGTCATTTAGATTTCACCTTGCCAAACATGAAGGAAGCTATATACTAAGAACATGTGTTTGTTAACCATTTCCTTCTGTGTTTTCTTGATTAATGGTATTGGATACACATTTTTCTGTCCATGTTTTCATGTTTTATTTATGAGCTTGTTGCAGATATGGGTTCCTTCAAATCCTCGTGGTGCGGAAAGATTGCCACCGGGTATCATTGCTGCTGAATCAGACTTCTATTTGCGCAGATTATGGGGGTTACCGCATGAGGTATGCGCTCAGACCATTTTTATATTATCATTAATTTTAAATAACATCAAACCATTCGTGTTAGCTGCGTTAAAGTCTTAATAGAGGAGAAAAAAACCCTGATCAATACCGTATGTTATTTGCTTCTTCAGGATTTGACCAGCCAACCAAGATACCTTGTGACGTTTACGGTGGGTATTAAGCAGAAAGACAATATCGATGCTTGTGTCAAAAAGGTTAGTTCATTCCCTTTGTTTGATGTTTTGCCTTTTAATCACGTCATACATGATTTATCGTCTTCTCAACAGTTTTCAGGGAACTTCACTATTCTCCTGTTTCATTATGATGGCCGTGTAACTGAGTGGGATGAGTTTGAATGGTCGAAGAATGCTATACACATTAGCGTGCGAAAGCAGACAAAATGGTATCAACAGCTTATCAACCTCTTTTTTTATTTTAGTTTCTGTATGGTAGAGAATATTCTGGTGATGTTTATGACTGCTGACTCTCTTGGCAATATGTCAGGTGGTATGCAAAGAGGTTCTTGCACCCTGATATTGTAGCACGATATGATTATATATTCATCTGGGATGAAGACCTTGGGGTCGAGCATTTTAATGCAGAAGAGTAAGAATTTTATAAACCTTCACATGGGTTCTTTCTCTTTTTAGTGTTTTCATCTGCAAAGACAGTTTCCTTCCATTTCATTTGAATTGTTGTGATAAACTTAATTATCTGTTTCCAGGTTCATAAAGCTGGTGAAGAAGCATGGCCTGGAGATTTCCCAACCTGGCTTGGAACCAAACAAGGGGTTAACATGGCAAATGACAAAGAGAAGAGGAGATCTTGAAGTCCACAAGTATGATGGACAAAAATCCCTCAGATTCTGGCCATGTTTAGTGTCTGCATAACGATCTTTACGAAATTTCGGGCTTTGAATCTTTCCAGGATAACGGAAGAAAAACCTGGATGGTGCTCAGATCCTCACCTCCCTCCATGTGCTGCGTACGTAGAAGAAACCTTTCTTTCTGCCTGTTATGAGTTGATTTATCCCTGTAACAAGAACTAACCAGTCTCGAAACTGTGTCATTGACAAACGCAGATTCGTTGAGATCATGGCTCCTGTATTTTCAAGAGACGCCTGGCGATGCGTGTGGCACATGATCCAGGTTCCTTATTTCACCATCTTTTTGTTCATTCTTTATTCGTGTTCCCTTTAAATCTCTCCTCCTGTCAGTCTTACTTATATGCCCTTAACTGCTATAAACAGAATGATTTGGTTCACGGTTGGGGACTTGACTTCGCACTCAGGAGATGTGTCGAGGTACTAAAGGGACACTTGAAGCTTGTCTTTTTGTCATGACCAAGTACTTGGTTTACTTGGTTTTACTTATATACTTTGTTATATGACGAAACTGCATATATTTAACACCAAAATGCAGCCTGCACATGAGAAGATAGGTGTAGTAGATTCTCAGTGGGTCGTTCATCAAACTGTCCCTTCCCTTGGCAGCCAAGTAAAGTCTCTCTATATGTGTCCCATTTTTCCTCTTCGTGATCTGGCGACATTAACATCTTTGCTCAAACTCCGAATTCTCTTTTGCTTGTTGTAGGGTGAGGCAACAGACGGGAAAGCACCATGGCAAGGGGTAACAAACATTTTTAATCTCTCTCGTGTTGAGAATTGTGTTATGTGAGCAAAGACGCATAACTTGTGCAATAAGCGACTTTAATGTGCTTTCTTTTGTTTGTGTGGTTTTGCAGGTGAGAGACAGATGCAAAAAGGAATGGACCATGTTTCAGAGTAGAATGGCTAACGCAGAGAAGGATTATTTCAAATCCTTACATGTTGAAGGCTCCTCAAATTCAACAGCAACCACCATTTAATAGGAGAGTTGTTACGTAGCCAGACCGGGACAGCTGACTGATTCAGTTCACACAGTGTCTTGCATTTACATATAGAGTCTGTATATGTTAATGTAGTGGATACTCATCACTTCTTAGCTCACAACAAAATATTCCATCGAATAAACAAAAAAAGATGATGAATGTCACAATCTTGATCCCTTATAGCACTTCTGCATCCAGTGGCCTGTGATGTATGAAATAGTTAAGATTGTGGATTTTAATTAATCTACAAGTAAATTTTGAATTGAGGCAAAGAACAGTGTTCTTAAGATCATTCTGAATTTCTTGATTCAGTCAAAAGTATCTGCTTGAACATGCCGTTATCAATCTAAAGCAGGCACAACTTGATATATATGTCTTAATTTGTTAAATAAAGTTACTTTTAAAAAAGACTTATGTTGTGGTTACCATTTATGTTGTAAGTAAAAAGTGTGTAACTCGACACGATCATATCAAAAGAAATGTGCTGTTGTAAGGAAGAGATTTATCTAGTTCGTGTGTTAAAAGCTTTTTAAAGAAAGACTTATATTGGATTTAAAAACCTGAATTAATTATATTACTTGTAATCGTTAGGTTTTTGTTACACAATCAATTCATCCACGTGCATGGGACAATCAACGTAGCTCATAATACTTGCATCACTTTTATTTAACACGAACAGCAACAACAACAACACAACTTAGTAATCATAATTAAGTTCATCAAACAAGAACACTTTCTTTGTTAAAAGTCCCAAGTTTGGTTTGGTACGATAAGAAAGATGCTCATCACACACATATATACATCTTTTTATTATTTGGGATACATAATCATTACTTCTTTTATTTGAACTGGCAGGGTATAATTGGGTGCAGTCAGAGTCCCTTAGTCCCACATCCGCCTTAGTGCTATCCCCAGCTGCGGTTGCTGACCCGCGACGAGTCCTTCGAAGCCTCCATCACACGGCCACTGGTGTTCATGTTGTCATGATATGGTGGAGCCTTAGCCATATACATGCGGTGCTTCACCCCATGCTCCTCGCGGTTTCTGATAGACGACGATTCCTTCGAAGCCTCCATCCCTACTCTACGGCCACTGCCATAGCCATGGCTGGGGTTCATGTTGTAAGTATAAGGTGGATCCTGAGGAGCCATACGTATTTGGTGCTTCATCCCATGCTCCTCGTGGTGCTGCATCCTATGCTCACTTTGGTACTGCATCCGATGCCCGCCATGATATGCATCTTCATGACGCCCATGCCTACTCTTCTTTGTTTGCTAATTCATCATTAACAAAATAACCAACGGTGAGAAACCATACAAAAATTATAAACCTAATGGTTTATACTAATGTCATCACGATTTACACTTATCATAATGCATGTTATTAAAAGAATGGATTTTAGAGCACCTTGGGAGGAGCAAAGAGCAAGCCCAATACTGGGTTCATCACCATCTTTGTTGCCATTTCAAATGGTTGCACAACCCTTTCGGCCACACCACCAACGAACCTCGAAAGCTGTATAGTTCTCTAGGTTAAAGTCGGCAACTGGCACAAGATGACCCAAAAAGAAAAAAAACCTTCGAAGAATATATCTATATTACAAAAGCATAACGTGTTAATACGTAAGAACGTGACAGCAAAAGAGATAGCTTACCTGGTGGTCAGGCTGAGCCTCAAAGTCAGAGTCAGAGTCTGAGTCATCATATCTGTGGCGGCTGCTTCTGCGATGATCATTGTGGCCGTACCCGCCCATTTTTCTTTATATATATACTTTGTCTTAGTTTTGTTTGATATGGATAAGTTATTAAATTGTTTATACTTATATACAAATCTAGTAGTATGGTGTAGTGTTCATTTTAGATACTGTTTGATATGATTACCTTTGGTAGTTGCTCCTAATTTCATAATATTATCTGAATCTTATTCCATACCGAAAGTTGCGTATTTGTTCTGATTCCGTTCATCTTTTTAATTGATTAGTCGAATTAGTTCATGTGGGAATGAATTCTGAATAGATATAATAAGTAAAATTAAAAAAAGAAATTAAATCTAGTCTAGTTCTATCTATTTACGGTTTTTTTTCTGTATCAAACTCCAAATTTTAGCATTATTAACAATCTTCAAAAAAGAATTTATGTATCAATCTCCAAATTTTAGATGAAAATAATCGTATATAATTTTCTCGGAAAACACTGAATCGCCACCAAAAAACTATTCAAACCTATTCCAATGTAACACATTACTCATGTTTTTAGAAATTAAAGTTTATAGTTCATTAATCTCAATTTAATCCCAATACTTTTTATTCATGAGATCTTCTTCGTTTAATTGCCATTACGTTACCAAAACTCTGTCTTGGCGCTGGTTAACTTAGCACATAATTCTTTTGGCAATTTAAAACATGATTTGGAAATAAGCCAGAAGAGCTAACAGCATTTTCAACGGAATATGTTATAGAGTTTTTCATTAATAAAAATAAAAAATAATAAAAAAGAAAGAGAGAGGTAAGAGATAGTCTATTAAGTTATTTTCTAAAAAGTGCCTTGAATGGCTCTGCCTCCATGTCATGGAAGTAGACTTGTTTATGTGAGTTTATATGGTTTTAATGGGTTGTGTATGGATAAAATTGAATTTTATAGTCCAATGTTTTTGTATCAACCAACTTTTTTTTTTGGGTTTTAGTGGGAAGTTAAATTGGAGCTTACTAGGATAATTAAAAAAGTAGTGAAATTAGTTTGCTGTAATTCTATTTAAATAATGATAGTCATTATCTAATACACCCGTTTTGTTACACAACCAATAATACAAGTATGTACATGATAACTAAGACACACTCACATATAACAATTTACATATTCTAGAGATTCTCTATCTTTTCCAGGAGGAAACTAGATGGTGGTGGTCATATCCACTTGCTGAATTTCATGTGCTCTAGTTTGATGAAGTTCTCTGCTTCTTTGTCAACATCCTCATCTTTTGCAATCCTCTCGCTCTTCACCTTCCTCAAATGATGAGATGACACCTTCATCACGTTACTCAAGTCTTCGTACTCCATAACTTGATTCAGTTTGTCAGCCATCGAGCTCCTGTGATGGTGATGGTGATGATGATGATGGTGATGATGAGCTTTATACTCAAGGAAGGTCTCAAGTACCATTTTTCTAGTTAATAGTCTTGTTTGTTCTCTTCTTGTTGCTCGAGATATACACATTTGAAATAATCAGAGGTACTATTTATAAGACCTTTATTTAGGATTGAAGTCTAACGATAAGGCTGAGAATCCGATACCTTTTTTTGCTTTTCCCGTTATATGTCCCTTTTGGAACAAATATATAGATTATTCTAGGTTTGGCCAATATGTTCTTTGACCATTAAATATATAGATCACGCACATGTCTATTGTTGTATAACTTCATGGTTTAATATTTAATAATAACAAAAGATTGGTACACGTGATTAGCTTCAACAAGAAGGAATAAAAATAGTTTAACATAAAAATTTGAAGAGGTGGGCTAATGGGATTAGAGGACAGTTGCTAAGGTATATATGCTCATGCACATAACCAAAAAATGGTAAACGAGAGTAACTGTTAGTTATTCGAGGGACTAGATGCCTTTATAATTGATCAAAATGGCGTGTTTTGACCGCAACTTTAGTAAAGAACATAGAAAAAACACATGTGGCTGTGTTTTAACCTAAAGCATATATCTTCGTGTGGATGGCATCTTCATTAATCATGTTGATGGAAATTGCATCTAATGCTATCTTAACACCAACCACGTAAGCTTTCAGGTGGTTCTTTGATCCCTCCGAGTTATGAAGACTTTAAGTCAACTTCGATATTCCCCAACCAGTTGAGATATTGGTACACGGTTTGAATGCCACCAACTATTTCTGCATGAATGGTGCATTTTTATTTCGTTCCATAGTTTTATCACCATTATTATATTCTACATCATCATCTCAGATCCAAAAATTGTTATCAATAGCCATTTAGCCACGATATCACTGACTAGTCTGATCTGAACCGAATCAAAATAACCGATCTAAAAAAATTAAATTATATTTTATTTAGTTTAAATAAATTTCTTTCATAGAATTTAAAAACTGAAACCGAACCAATAAAATCTAAAAATATCAATCATAAATAAATTTTCTTTGAAAATAAAATATAATTTACTAAAAACCCGAATCCAAATCAAGACCAGACTAAATTAAGTACCTGATTTGGTTTGATTGTGGAATTTTTTTTAGTTGAGTTTTTCAGATATTTTTCTATCAACAAGTTAGTCACGCTTCTAAGTTGGATAGTCTGGTACTTAATTTTATATGTTTTATTATATTTTCTTGGAAAGAATAAGCCTATATTTTTAGCAGTCAACACAAGTACACAACTACAATCAACATAACTATGGTACATATGAAGGGAAAGAAGTGATAATCCGTGTATTGCATATTGCATGTTATCGAGAGAAAAATGTAACAATTCTAATTTTATTTTATTATGTTGATACTCCAAATGACTTAGATGAACGATGAATTCAGGTGATGCAAATGGGGAAGTTATATAGTTTGGATTGTGGTTACCATTAATGTTTTGATCATCTCAAAATAAATCTATCCAATTTTTTTTTGTTTAAAGATTTTAATTTGTAAAGAACGATATATTAGGAAAACTTAGATATCACTTGCAATCGATCGTCAGTTTTTTTTTTCTGCCAAAAAAAAACTAAGCCAATTGAACCAAGATATCTGTATACGTTAGGTTTTCGTTACACCATATGACCATAATATTTCTTAAAAACAATTTTTTGTGGAATCAATCTCTCCACGTGCGTGCATGGGACAATCAATTGATAATACTTGCATTACTTTTATTTAACAAAAGCAGCAACAGCAACACTCCTTAGTAATTATTACAAGACAATCAAACAAGAACAAAAACTATCTTTTCTTTTCTTTTTGTTAAAAGTCCCATGTTTGGTTTTAGTACGATACTAAAACATGTTCATCACACACACATCTTAATTATAGTCTTTTTATTTGGGATACATAATCATTGCTTTCTTATTTTGAACCGGCAGAGTAGTTGGGTGCACTCAGATCAGAGTCCCTTTCTCCCCCACCCGACCTTGTGGTGGCCGCCGCCGTTGTTGCTTACTCGCCAATTCTCCGAAGCCTTCACCACTACTGCATGGCCACTGCCAGTGCCGTGGCTGGGGTTCATGTAGACATGATGTGGTGGAACCTGAGGAGCCATAAGCCTGTCCTGGTGCTTCATCCCGTGCACACCGTGCTGCTGCATCCCGTGCACACCGTGCTGCTGCATCCCGTGCACACCGTGGTGCTGCTTCCCGTGCCCGCCGTGGTATGCATCTTCATGCTTCCCATGCCATCCATTACCCATCTTTCCCTGCAAATCATCATTAAAATATTTACCAATGGTGAGTAACGTACCATACAAAAATTACTCTTTAACTAATATGAGCGACAATCGGTGCATTTGCATTTGACTTATCATGTCAATAACTATTAGAGGTAAGTTGGGTAACAACATGTGTATTTTGCGGACCAAAATTATGAAACTTTCAAGTTCCGTAAACTCGTGAAAAGGAAATGGAAAGATTTGAAAAATAAGAGACCTCCACAGAATTTTCGCATATTTTCTTTATATATGTAGGAAAGATTAAATTATGTGGACACTTTCCTAAATATATACAGAAGATATGCGAAAATCATGTCGAGATCTCTACCCTTTCAAAATTTTCTATTTAGTATTCACAGATTTTACTGGTTTTACGGGTTTCACAATCATGGTCCACAACATGCACATCTTGCTATCTAACTTATTTCTAATAATAAAAATTCCAAAATATACAAATCATATTCCATAAATAGAGTTATATAACAAAATTAAAGCATAAGAGATCTCGACATATTTTTAGCATATTTTTTTTTCTATATGGAGCAAAGTTTACATTATGTGGGTACTTTCCTATAAACATATAGAAAATATGCTAAAATTATGTCAAGATCTCTTGTTTTTCAAGCCTTTCTATTTAGTTTTCACGGGTTTCACAGGCTTTATAGGTTTCACAATATTACTACCTAACTTATTTCTAATAATAACAAATTTCAAAATTTATAAATCAGATTCCATAAATAAAATTATATAACAAAACTAAAGCATAAGTTTAAGGACTTCTAAATTTTCTTAAGACACCAGCCAAAACATGTACATAACCTAGTGGTGTATACTACGGTTCAAACCCACATTATGCATGTTCTTAAAAAGAAAAAAAATTGTATAAGACACTTTGGAAGAATATCTACAACATAACATGATTTCTTAGGTTGTGACACTTTAAAAGATAGCTTACATTGTGGTGAGGCTGAACCATCGGAGGTGGGGGCATGAAGTTCATATGAGGTGGCTGTTGGTGGTGGTTGTTGCCGTGATGTGGCAACACAGTAGTGTGGTGGCCACCGCTGATCTTATAGAACTCCTCCACTTCTGAGTCTGAGTCTTCTTCAGCACAGACAGGCATGTGAGCCATGGGTGGACGGCCGTGGTTGGCAGGAAGCCTCATGTGGTGGTCGTAGCGGGCTTGATGGTCAAAGAAGCCTCCTTCTGACTCCTCATGAGACACGAACTCCTTGTGTTCCTCGAAGCCGTAGCCGCTGCTTCTGTGGTCCTTGTGGCCGTACCCATGCCCGTACCCTCCGATAACTTTGTCAAGCATTTTTTCTTTATATATATACTTGTCTTAATTTTCTTTGATATGGATAAGTGATGAAGATCTTTATGGTGTCCCTATATATATACAAATATTGTAGTGTAGTGATGATTTAAAATAGTGTTTTATATGATTCTCTCTGCCAATTACTCCTATAACATGATATTTAATAAATCTTATTCTCTTTTCTACCACTACCATACCGAAAGTTGCGTATACATATTTGTTCTGATTCCGTTCATCTTTTTAATTGATAAGTCGAATTAGTTCACGTGGGAAATTCGAATTCCAAATTGACAGAATATTAATGGAAGGATAATAATCAAACTGACATTAAACCAACAGAAGAAGAAAAATTGCTGCAGAAAATAATTTCATTAAATATAAATTGAATTTTGAATTTTGAATTTGTTTTCTCTAATTATCTTCATACCTTTAGCGTTTTACAATCATATATATTTCCAAAGCTTCTAAATTTAACAAATGAAGAATCAAAGAGAAAAATTAATGTGTGATTTAATAAATGATAACACCGCCTTCAAGTAACTTCTTTACTTAAACATTAAGAAATCTGAAAATACAATTAGCTATTACTATGAAATTACTTTAACACAAATAAATTTAGTAGTTGTAGTAAACATCATATCAATGCATGATTCCATATTTTCTATGAAAGCAACAACGTAAAAGACATTTCATTTTTTTTTGTTCTCCTGCATTTGGCATTTGATCATTAAAATATTATGAGAATAAAATTGATTAAGACAAAATCTCCACCCAAAAACGAATAGAATGTGTGTTGCATAACTAGTGAAATTTTTACAATAGTTCATTGTCAAAATGATGACTAAAAGAGAAGAAAAGATAGAAATAAAAATATGTGGTGTATGGTAGTGAAGATAATAGGTGAACTTTCTCAGATTTTTATGGTTCATAGCCTTTCTCCCAATTGTTTTACAAATTTTTCAAAAGTCTATTCTTTCATGAACACAAAAATATGGTTTGGAAGCATGTAAAAATAGTCCAAAGACAAAATCTATAACCCAAAAATTTAGTTTAACAAGACTTATATGTCTAGTTGGTGGACCATCGGTCCGTTTTTTCTTATGAGTTTTTGTGACATCAAATAATTGAGATCGATGTCACAAAGACTCATAAAAAAACGGACCAATGGTCCACCAACTAGACATATAAGTCTTGTTATCCGAAACCAAATTTTTGGGTTGTAGATTTTGTCCTTGGACGATTTTTACATGCTTCCAAACTATATTTTCGTATTCATGAAAGAATAGACTTTTGAAAAATTTGTAAAACAATTGGGAGAAAGGCTATGAACCATAACAATCTGAGAAAGTTGACCAATATGTCATTTCCTCTCAGCTAACATCCACATACATATTCTTCCAAGCAATTTAGCGAGAAGAGTAAAAAAGACATCATTGTTTGATGGATAAAAGTGTTAATAAAGAACACGAGTATTTTGTAATTAGCGGTCATGATACCGTTCGGTGGTATCCGAAGGCGACAATCTCAACATCTATCGCATCTTAAGTAGAAATATTGCTAACTTAAAGCTCCAACACCACATATGCGCCATTCGAAGTTGGAGGCTCATGTTTTTTTTTCTGTTAGTTTCACTTATAGGAATCGTACATCAAATCTTTGTGCATATGCCTTAGCTACGAACTCCATATCTTCTGAGTTTTAATGGTGTATATTTTATTGCTGTCCTCTATTTCTCCAAACTTTTGTAAACAATGATACTGCTTGGTTATACAAATGAAGTTTGGCCGGCAAAAAAATAAAGTTTGTAATTAGCGGTTATATATTGGTAGATATAAAATGAAGAGTTGATAAAGAGATATAAATCAAAAGATGCGACCATTTGTAATAAGATGTGAAACGAAATAATATGATAAATGGACAATTTACCATAGTATCCGAGTCTTCAAGTCTGAATATGCCTAGTTGGTTCAGATAATGTGTAAAAATAGAAACCAAAAGATTATGATAAAGAACGCAACCCTCGTTTAGTTTGGGAATTGTCATTGTAGATAGATTCGTTTATGGTTATGGTTTTGTCATTTTTTGTTTGCTTACCAAGAGTTTTTTTCTTTGGGTAAAGGCTTACCAAAACGTCCAAAGTAGGTTAATGTTATAGTCCCCCCACCGTCTTGTAGGACAAGTTTAAAGTTTTGTACAATGAATGGTTCAAATTCCAGATAATCAAGTCAAACGAGAGGACAAGAACATGTCGTATAATAAAGCATGCAAGAGAGGATAGATGTGACTAAAGGAAAGTCATATATATTCTTTTGTTTATATAGTAAATCATGTTGTGTGGATACAAATATATCTATTAGACCAAGTATTCTTTTTTATTTTTCTTTGACAAAGAACATTTATTCATTTGCAGCCAGAAACAAAAAAGGTATTATCAATCATTTGCAGCCAAAAACTAAAAGTCAGTTCGATAAAATAAAATCAAACCGATTCTCTTTTCTATTTACACAACGGATCAGTCAATACTTCGTTTGTAGCATCTTCTCTTATACTCAATATATTTGTCCGATCAATCTTTCCAGTAACGTGGCCATGTGGCACGGTCCGGTCTAGTTGGTGTTCATTGTTGTATAGCTTTCATCAATATAAAGTACATGGCGTTCTGTTTATTGGCTTGCCCGATGTGCAAGCATATGCTATAACGTGCACTATTCCACACTCATCATCTTCGAGTATTGCGAATGACAAACTTGTATTAGACGAATCCGCCAAGAAATAAACTACAAATCAATTGTTTTTATGTACATGAAAGTGACCAATAAAATCGCGATGAACTCTATTCAAAAGTAACTCAACCAAAGAATTAATAATAATCATGAGTTAGTAGTAGTAGTAGTAGTGTCGTATCAATATAGTAGCTACAAGAACCATTCATCTCTCAAGCAGTTCCCTGGGAGAAGAAACTTGTACCTCTCTGCGTTCTCCAGGAGGTACCCTGGAAGATGAACCGCCGAGTAAGAATGTGGAATCGGACCCATTTTCCCGATGATGTCTTTAAATGTGTACTCCTCTGGAATCATGTCGAACAGATCAGCTCCGCTGCATATAACTCTCTGAACCCTTTTCGGGTTTAAGTAATGCGCGAATCTTACTCTATCGTAGTGACTATAAGCTTTCATTTTGAACACAAACTCGCTGATCCTTCTGAAACAGAAGCTACAATGCCACCCTGAATCCGCCAAGATCTCATCCGATTGCCTGTAATGCGCGTACTTTGTTTTACCTGTCTGGTATCTATGAACCGATGCTCTCCAGCTCTTATCGTCTACAGGGAACTCAAACGAGTACAAATAGTTCTTCAGTCTGAGATGGAGGATTTGCGGTATGTCATCGCACCAACGGAGAAGGTTTATCGTGTGTCTGCTCGGGATCTCATCAACATCAGACATAATCAACAAGTCATCATCTGTAATTCCCGCGATTCTTAATAGCTGATCCAACGCGATTCTCTGATAAGCCTCTTCGTAAAAAGGGTTCTTCTCTCCTTTCTTGAACCTTCCTCCAATTGACCCGTAAGTCAACCGTGGCTTGATAAACTTAAACTCATCCCTGTGGCTCGCGAAAACAAGCGGTTTTGGTAATCCGGTGAAAGTTGAGTTCGCTTCAAGGAGAACAAACTGAGTAACATAAGGGTACAGTTCTTTCCAACGTATCGTGAGAAGCTCCACTTCGGTACTGAAGAGAACGGCGTCATAGACCCGTCGAGGGTATTCACGGATTCCCCATCCGTGGAGTTTACAGAGCGATTCCATGGACGCGTTCTCGTGGTGATAATGCGGAATGTTGTGGAATGGTTTTGGAGGTGATTCCCATAAAGGTCTCAAGAAGTATGAAATCTTGAGGCCGTGAATGTAGACACCAATAACACACATTGGCACGATTACTAAGAGAAATAAGATTGATTTCAAGTCCACACCACGCAAGATACAACAGAGTCTAGAGATGCCAAAGCCTCGATCGGATTCCTGTTTCGACCAAAGAAAAAGAGAAAATGTCAAATCGCTAAATCCGAAACATCCATCGATGATTAAGACAGACCAAAACCAAAACTTTCGACCATAGATAGTAAGAATACTTCCACTTTTGCTCTGTTCGAACAGAGAGATCAATCTAATACAAGAGAATAACATTCCTCATGAATCGAAATCCTAACGAATGATGAGAACCATAAGATCTATAGTTTTTAGATCGAAAGCAGAAGCCAAATGGGTTCCATTTACACATCAAGGACAACTGACTAAATAAGATCCTGTTTCAAGACCAAATCGTAAATTCAATTAAAAGAACGGAAGAAAGAAGAGAAGAAGCGAACCTGTGTGCCACATAAATCATCGGACTTTTTAGAACAGTAGTGACCACCGTTTTCTCCCATCATCCACCACATCTTCTTCAACTTCCTTTGTTAACACCGAACAAGAACTCGATCTCCGGTCGCCGGAGTTTAAAAGACAGAAATTGATTCGACAAGAGATAATAATGAATAAACACAGCTCTACCGGAGAAAATAAAGTAACAAAAAAAGGGAAACTTTAAAGAAAAAAAAGAATTAAAGAATGAAAGAACAAGAACAGAGCTTTTTATGTGATTATGTCGTGTCTGTTTGTGAGAGCTCTATAATGAAAGAAAAATTGAGATGCTTTTGATGATGATTGATTATCTTATGCATTGCCTTTTAGCCTCGAGAAGTACAGATAAGGGCAAATTAGTCAATGAAGAAAGTATCAACGTTCTGTTTTTGCTTTGAGTAATTATCATCTCTCTCTCTCTCCACGGCTCCACGCGTTGCGGCTTGACTCAGTCCCGCACTTACAGCTTTTGTCGTGTCTTTTTGGTAGAAAAAGGCTACGGAATCACTTGTGCACTCTTTCTCTTCCACAAACACGTGGCTTCCACTGGTAAAACTACAAAAGAAGATTTCATTTAACAAGAACTTAAAAGCATCTAATATACTTATAAAGTACTGATGTCAACAATATCTTAATATATAATAACAAAATTAAGGTATTCATAGTTGTAAATTGCAGAATTTTGATGGATGGATGCATGATTTTTAAGGTTACTTCTAAGAATAAATAGAGAGACATGTGCGTATAAGCAACGACATCCGATCGGTTCGGTTTTGGTTTTTACTCCGGTTCAGTTATTTGCTTTATAATTTTAACTGAATTGAACTGAATTTTTCGGTTTTGTATCAAACTGTCCGTTTGGTTTTCCAAATTTAATAAGAATTTCGGTATATTTTCATAAATATGGTACAACGATTCATTTTGATTAATTCGATTAGTTTAGAATTTCAGTTTTAAGCTAGATTGTGGTTTTAGTTTCGGTTTGGAATTTCACTTAACCACATACGATGAGAAGACTTGTCCTAAAAGGGTGGGCAGCGACGCAACGATCCATGAACAATTAACATTTGTAAAAACAATTACCTTATTATAAGAACCCAATAATTCTAAAATGGTTTACACTAACGAAAAAAAAATCTGATAAAAATGTCAAATAATTTACAAAAAAAAGAATTTGATAAAAGGACCATAAAATTATAGTTTTTTCATTCATTTTATATTGTTATAAGGGCCTAAATTATTTTTTGCCAAGGGCTCTTGAAACACGTGGGCCGGGCCTGAGAGAAGCCTATTTAGATACTTGCATGTGATTGGATTGGAGCTGTGGGGTTCATGAACCAGACCAGAGGCTGGGAAGTTCCAAAAGATGTTGACCCTCAGTCGATTGCTTTAATGGAAACTTGCTGGCATAGGTACACAAAACATATTCAGCACTATTTATACCTTGCTAGAGAATAATAGCATCACATTTATGCTTCACTCTTCAATAGTAGTCGTATGCAGTATAGGAGACGAGTGTAGTGGACTTTAAGGTTTACACTTTCATCTGTTGAAAATTTTGCAGAGAATCATGGTTTTAGTTAGCTCATAAAAAGGCTTAAGTTGGGTACAATAATTAGTGTAAGCTTGGTGTCACTTTAGATCTTTTATTGTATTCTTTCAGCCGACACTACTTTAGGCAATAAGTAAATGTTTGAAGAATCGAACTTTGATATTTGAGATTTACTCTTTTGGTTTTTACAGTTGTACCTAAACAGTTAGCTGATAAACGCTCTTATAACTCTTTCAAAAATTGCACTTGATCAATATGTTGTAAAGTAAAAATGTTGCAGAAGCTAATGTGACTTAAGATATTTTGTGCAGCAAAGACCATAGACCGTCGCTCTTAGAAGTTATGGAGAAACTAAGAGAGCTTCAAAGGAAGATACAGTTCCCAGGAAGCTCTTGCTGCATCAATAGACAACTCTTCTCGCTAAATGAAAAATAAACCCGAAAAGCAGAAAATTCTAATTATTCATTTCGTGTTCAAGAAGACAAAGAAGAAAGTTAGGTAAAAAAAGAAAACAAAAAAGCGGTTTGGTGCATCTGTAATGAAATGAAACACCAGAAGAAGACTTTGATATGCTCTCTCATTGGTGAGAGCCAATCCTTATATGTAGCTCATCTCAGAATGACATTGCTTGCGAATGGGAGCTACAAAGACAAACGTATATGTAAACGTTTGTGCGTAAACGTCGTTTATGTAATTCATAAAGAGAGAGAGAAGCAGATCCAAATTTTAAAAATAGCTTCACTAAAGAAAAAACAGGCTATTTATGAAGGAGAAGTCTATTGGAAATTCATTGGAAATTTCTAACGGCTTTCCAATGGATTCACAATATCGATTCTATGTCGTTGGAAATTAAACTTCGTCGGAAATCAGTCAGAAATTTTGGACGGATTTTTTACAACAATTATTTATTATTATTATAATATTTATTTATTAATTATTTAATTTAAAAATATATTTTTCATCGGAAGTCAGATATTAATTTTCAACAGATTTTTGACGGATATATAATTTAATTAAAAAAGTTGATATTGAATTTAAATTTGTATATTAAACAAATTTATAAATATCAAATATAACACTACAATTTATATATTAATGTATTAAAAAAATATCACTGGTTAATTTATATTTATTTACACTCATTTAAATTCAATCCACTAATCTAAATTAAAAATAATTTGGAAAATAGATCCTAAGCATCTCTATAATAGTTTGTTGAATTTCTGTATTAGGATGTAGTTCTCCATCTTCATATTAGCACAGCTTGTTTAAATCAAATCTATGAACTTTTTTCACTTTTTTGATTTCTTGAACATTTTGGTATTTTTCCACTTTTAAAACATGCTGATCTTCTTCCATTTTGTTCTTAATTTTCCTACAAACATACTATTAAAAATATTATCAAAATTTATATATTATAAAATACTTATAATAAAATTTTCTTACACAAATCTAAACATAAATTATAAACTTAGCTAACATCTTAAATATTTATAAATTATATAATCTTAAATATTCTGAATTAGTTATAAATATATAAAATAAAAAGAGGTTTAAAAAAGCTAATCTTGTTTAAAAGCTTAGAGAGAAAAATTGATATTTTTAACAAGAAGTGTGAAATTTATAAACGTTAAAAATGAGATGTCGTTGGAAATTCGTTGGAATTGTTGTATACAAGGGAGTTCAATTTTAAATTTTGGCACTAACCCACCAATTTTAAGTTTTGACGGTCAAAATTCGAACACCAAAAAAATAAAAAAATATTAATATAGTAATAAAAAATATTCTGTCGAAAATCCGTTTGGAGTTTGCAAACGGAGTTTCTACCGATATAAAAATATATAAAAATAAATAAATAAGTATAAAAAATAATTAAAATTTTAAAATTAAAGTATTTTTTTGGTCCATCGGAAATTTCTTAAAAATTATTGACGGATCTCCGATGGTTTATTTTTTTTCATTTTAAAATAAGTAAAATATAATATTCAAATATTTTTTAAATTAAAATTCTAACGGATTTCCGACAGACTAAAATATAGATGAATCATTGTAATCATATCAAAAATTCGTTGGAAATTATTGTTCGTCAAAAATACCGTCAGAAATTATCGTGTTTTCTTCTAGTGTTTGTACATGTGTCAAATCACAAACAAGTTTTCAGGAAATATTGTCACATTTATTGGATCATACATTGTTACTGTTTGCTATTTCTTGCTTAATTTAGAAGAACTTTAACATTGAAACCAAAATCCAATGTCTTCAGGTAATTAGGAGATACAAATACTTGAAACCAGCTTAAAGGCCAATCTGATCCTCCCTCGAGATATCTGCACAAAAGATCACGAGTTTGGAACCAATTTGGTGATCTTTGGCCATTATGTTTACGTCTGAGGCTCTGACAAGTTTCTCACAATTACCGAGAAGATACTTCACTCAACAAATAGCTCTCTATTATCATAGATTGTTTGATACTATATTGGTTTGAACTAGATTACATCATAATAAAACATTTGAAACAAAGTAGAAAGAGAATTCAATGATCTTTATTAATTTAGGCAGAACGAGTTTATGTGATGACATAATAACAATATTATAACAATTTTCTTTTGAATCTTTAAAACTTTAATAAAAGACATTAATTGCATATGAACTTTTAATAGTTTTGACAATAACATTGTTGATAACAATTCTTAGATAATAATAGCTTTGTAACCTGTAGAATATTTAACGAAAAAGTAAAATTATTTTATGTTTCTTAAAAATTGTTGAACTGTTAAATTTCTCATTCCATGTAGAATATTTTTAAATAGTATTCAATTTAAAAAATAAAAGAATATTGTTGTTTGTTATCTACATTGACCCATTTGGTCAATAGTTGTTGGAGACGATTTTATGATGACCAGCATTATGATGGCACATTATGATAAGCTCCATTTGAAGACTATCTACAAGCAAGAGCTGACATATGTAGATTCACCATACTGCAAGATCGCCTGAAACGCCATGAATACGGACACATAATGGATCCAACATACTTCAAGTTTGGCTACTAATTTTTATGTTAATGATAAGCAATGAGATAAATTGGAAGATAAATACCATTTTATGAGTGACACAATGAGATATCATCCTATAAATAACTCTTCCACCCTTCTTCCAAATGAGAAGAAAGGATGGTTGGCAAGAGTGTTGTTTTGCCGTTCGAGACCTGAAAGAGAAATAATGTTTTCACTTTCTCAATACTACATTTGAGTAAGTTTGCTTCTATTTAAGAGAAAATTTCAATCTCAAGCTCTTAAGATATCTATTGTATAAGGATAATAAACATTTACGGCTGTTAGGAGTTTTAATCCATGAATGTAACTTATCTCATGTCTACTTATGTCTTTCGAATACATTATTTTTACAATAAAAAATTTTCAAGGAAAAATTATTTTTTTTCAGAAAAATTTGAGATTATTTAATATATGATAAATTTTTCACATAGAAATCTCACAATCAACACCGAAATCTGATTTGTTTGAATGGTCTCATTTCATTTTCTAAAAAACAAATATATATCTTAAACTCAAACTGCTATTACAACCAATCAAATAACTCTAACCAACATCAAAACCATTAATTAAAAACATCTAAAAATTTATTCCGAACATATTATTATTTTATTATAAAATTTCGTTTTTTTTTTGGATAAATTTTAACAAATCAAATAGATTTTTTTCACAAACAATTATGTTGACACTTGTTTATTTTTCTAAATAATTCCAAGAAACTGAACTCATCACATATTTATCCATTCATTTCCTTCAAAAAAAACATCAAAAATAGCCCAAAATCAAATAAATAAGATAACAAGATGTCATTACAAGGAGTACAAAATCCAGCTCAGCTCCAATCGTGGAGGATCTCTAATCGGGACAATACGGCACCCACATCCAAAAGAGACCACCAAAAGCAGGCATTGTCGGCTGGACACCCACTCGGGTAACACTAACATGTAAAATCAAAAATATCTTTCTCTTCTTCTTTCACACGTCGAGTTGACATCAGGATAGGAACTTCTCATGCAATTCCCAAAATACCCTTCATCAAACCACTTTAACTACGATACTGCCACTGGCCCTATGACCTTCGTCCTTAGTGGCCACTGATTGATCCAAGACAGTCTCTCGTCACACTCATTGGTCGACAATACCGACCGGAGCCGTGACGGGTTTTATATTTGTGTTCCCTCAACCACCGGTGCTCGTTTGGGGAGTTTAAAGGTACAGATTCTGACAACTCATGGGACATTTTTGTTTGTCTCACAAGTTCTATGTTTTTTTTAACTTAAGCACATATATCTTTGGATCTATCAAAGACCAAACAAAAAAAAGAAATCCAATTTTATATATATACACTTCTTCTTTGTTAATTCTGCTCCAATTCAACACACATACACTTTCTCTTCATTTGGTAATAAAAAGAAAGAGCAGCCTTCTTCTGTATCATCTCCTCTCTAAACTGTAAGTCTCTAACCTTTTTTTGGGAAACGTGCAACAGCATTAGTACAAACTATTAGGTTATATGTACTGGTCAAGACTTTAATCTTGAACATGATCAAAACAAAACAAGTTTTTCATATTTGGTTCATGACTTTTGATACCTTTCGATGGATGACATTTTACCGGTTAAAGAGAGATCCAATAAATGTTAAGTGATTTGGAAGCTTAATTGAAAAAAGATATCTTTCTTCAAACCTACGACTTCTACTAAGATTGAGACTATCTATAATATTACTCTTTTTATAATGTAGAAATAATGAAATAGCAACCTCGATGATTGACTTGTTTTTTTTCTTTTCCATCCGTTTTATATAAGAAGACTCATAGGAATTAGATAGATGATATATTATTGTCTATGTATCATAGTATATTTTATTAAATGAAACATAGAGAGAACTCCACTTAAACTGTTAAAGTGATCAGAACATCAAAAATAGAACCTATTTCTCTAGACTATATAGTTAATGTTCGGCTCCCTAACTTTTAACATTGACCAGAATTCACATAATTTTATCTTATATTATGTTAGATATATTTGTTTCTTTTAGCAACTTCAAAAAAAAGTGGAAAATGCAATCTGCATTAATTCAGTCAAAAGTAATTATTTGTATAGAGATGATCATGTTTAACATTTTGTCTTTCTTTGAAAAGTAATCTACTTTCAATGATATGCTATTAGCAGGCCTCTACTTTTCTCTGTTAATAGTTAGCATATATATGGTATTCGAATTATAAAAATATGAGGAAGATATAATTACACATTTGTTATTCATCCTTCATCTTGCCTTGATGAATGTATGTATCATATATGCATACATCTCTATAAAATGCATATATTTTCATCTCTTATGATATTCGTAAATGCATATATTTTCCCTACTTTCTTCATAAAGTGAGTACACTCATTAAAGACAATACGAAAAAGAGGTTATTGTCGATTTCATTGTCGCACTTTGATATTATAACCCCTTTGATAATAAGAGGTGTATGGACAATATTGCTGCTTAAAATTCAAACTTTTCTTTTAATGATTTCATTATAAATTTATAAATTTTGTTAATCGAAATTGTAAAAGTAGTTACATGAATATGTCAACACTTTTAAATGTATTTAAGAAGTAAGAACGATAACATAAATGTAAACTAGACTATATAGTAAATGGCAAAGTGTCATTAATCCCTACTATGACTTGGACGTAAAACCGATGTGGACCATGCGATTTCATTATCCAGCAATAATATTTTATAAATTTACACTCTCGTTAATATCATGTCATTTTCAAAAATATATGCGTTATAAAATATTTATAACTAATAAATATTCCAAGTGAATATATCAAATAGTTATGATATGTCTTTCTACTATTCTTCTAGGTATGCAAAACATTAGTT
Organism: Schrenkiella parvula; assembly: GCA_000218505.1. Classification (NCBI taxonomy): domain Eukaryota; kingdom Viridiplantae; phylum Streptophyta; class Magnoliopsida; order Brassicales; family Brassicaceae; genus Schrenkiella; species Schrenkiella parvula. The sequence continues at coordinate 42,175 of AFAN01000168.1, forward strand.
ATTATGTCTGTTGGTATTAAATTATAATTATCTCGTACGTAAAACTTAAAAACACAATGATTATTTTTTGGAAAAAGTAAGGATATGAATTTTACTATGAGTTATCTATATATATAAAGACTAAACGTTATAGTTATTTTGCATAATCGACATATCGATAGATCAAATTTGATGTTTCTTCATCTCGATACCACTATCAGAAAACGATGCAAAGAAAACTTTTGTATCACCATACGTACAATACAGAATTTAACACATCAACATACAAATCTTTAAAAAATGTGTTGAGAAAATGAAAAAAAATGATAAAACATTTCGACAATAAAAAAATAAGAGTGAAAAATATATTGAGAGGCAATGATGAGGAAGATAGAAGGTGGGATAAGCAGAGAGGCACGTGGGATTTGGTGATTCTCCTTTGCACGCTGGCGAATGGCCTAAGCACCATATAATACCCTCAAAATATATATATAAAAAAACATTAGGAAAAATAATAATATTTTCGTATTCAGAAAAAAAAATTAACTTGAATATAAAATTTAGAATCCATATTTTGCATAAAACAAGAAAGGGAAAAAAGTTAAAAAGTAGATCGCTCTGTTTTCTTTTGTTTTTTTCTTTCTTTAACCTTTGAATGATTGGTGAAGAGGATTTTCTGGGAAACTGTCTCTTTCTCAGAACTAATTCTTTCTCAAAACACAAAGAAATCTCAAGGTTGATGATGTGAAGAGTGTTGTTCTGTTCACAACAAAGTGAGCTTTTCTTCTTCAATGTTTGGTTTATGCATGGAAAAATGAAGAACCATTCTTGTTATGTTGTCTAGTGTGTGAGCTATATCAGTAAGATGTTTAGTTATCTTTTGTGATTGATGGAACTTGGGTGGGTTGTGATGTGTAATGTTAATGTTGATAAGATATCCAATACTATCTTCTTCTTTTTTTCTTTTATTGCATTGATTTTGATTCTTTTTGTTTGTATGTCCATATCAGATTGGGTATAAGGAATTTGATTGAATGGACATGAACTTTACTGGTGGCCTCAGTTTTTTCTTTATTTTTTTCTCCCATTTATCTATATATCTAACTAAATCACTCACTACAATGACAAATTTCTTATAGACAAACAAAAATCTCTTTTTTTGTATGTTCTCCAAGAAAATAAACTGTCTGACAATATTTTTTGATCTGTTTTGTCTCACTTGCAGACAAGGATTCTGTCAGGTTTTTTTGAGGAAGGAACTGTTCTTCAGGGTTTGGAGATATAGAAGAAGAAACCCTTTTGCAGGTTTGGTCATTATGCAGAGGAGTTTCTGAAGATTCAAGAACACAATTACAATCATAAATCAGCTATGAAGTTTATGAAACTTGGATCTCGACCTGACTCTTTCTACACTTCAGAAGATTTAAGGTAAATAGTAAAAAAAAGCTAAAGCAAATTAAATCTTTGGCAATATATGTTAAAGAGTATAAAGCTAATTTTGTTGCTTATCGCAGATGTGTTTCTTCTGAAGTTTCCAGTGATTTCACAATCGAAGTGTCAGGAAGCAGATATCTTCTTCACAAGGTACCTTTTCTTCTTCTTCTTGATGATGAGTTTTTCCGCTTTAGAGTTTATTTGATGTTTTTCTTCTTCTTTTTCTTCATGTCTTCAGTTTCCACTGCTCTCAAAGTGTTTAAGGCTTCAAAGAATGTCCTCTGAAACACCAGAATCAATCCAACTTTCAGAATTTCCAGGAGGAGTAGATGCCTTTGAGCTCTGTGCCAAGTTCTGCTACGGAATAACAATAACGATAAGCGCGTACAACATCGTAGCAGCGAGATGTGCAGCAGAGTATCTGCAGATGTCAGAGGAGGTTGAGAAAGGTAACTTGGTGTACAAGCTTGAAGTCTTCTTCAACTCCTGCATCCTTAATGGATGGAGAGACTCCATAGTCACTCTTCAGACCACAAAAGCTTTTCCTTTGTGGTCTGAAGATCTTGCTATCACCAGTAGGTGCATTGAGGCAATAGCCTCTAAGGTCTTGTCTCACCCATCAAAAGTGTCTCTATCACATAGTCATTCGAGGCGCGTTAGAGATGATGACGCTTCCTCTAACAGAGCAGCTGCTGCAAGCAGAGGATGGTGGGCTGAAGATATCGCAGAGTTGGGGATAGATATCTATTGGAGGACTATGATTGCCATTAAATCCGGTGGCAAAGTACCCTCGAGCCTTATCGGTGATGCTCTTCGAGTCTACGCCTCTAAATGGCTTCCTACTTTACAAAGAAACCGAAAGCTAGTCGGCAAGAAAGCTGATCCTGACTCAGATTCGGATACAGATTCTTCATCAAAGCATAGGTTGTTGTTGGAATCTATTATAAGCCTTCTTCCTGCTGAGAAAGCTGCGGTTTCTTGCAGTTTCTTACTTAAACTCTTGAAAGCAGCTAATATCTTAAACGCGTCCTCGTCTTCGAAAATGGAATTAGCTAGACGGGTGGCTCTACAGTTAGAAGAAGCAACGGTTAGCGACTTGTTAATACCACCTATGTCCTACAATTCCGAAATGTTGTACGATGTGGACATTGTCGCGACTATCTTGGAACAGTTTATGGTCCTAGGGCAGACTAGTCCACCAACAAGCCCTCTGAGAGGTAAAAAGGGAATGATGGATAGAAGAAGAAGGTCTCGTTCAGCCGAAAATATCAATCTTGAGTTCCAAGAGAGTAGGAGATCTTCCTCTGCCTCTCATAGCTCAAAGCTTAAAGTGGCTAAGCTTGTGGATGGATATCTCCAACAGATTGCTAGAGATACGAATCTACCACTCTCAAAGTTTGTCACTTTAGCTGAGAGTGTCCCTGAGTTTTCAAGACTTGATCATGATGATCTCTACAGAGCCATTGACATATATCTCAAGGTACACTAATCCATACAATTCTCTCATCCTTGTATCAGTTTGTGTTGACTAAACGAATAACCTTGCGATCTATCTAGTTTCAGACAATCAGTCAGAATCATTGTTGTGTTGGTTGCAGGCTCACAAGAATCTAAATAAATCAGAACGAAAAAGAGTTTGCAGAGCATTGGACTGCAAGAAACTATCAATGAAAGCGTGTATGCACGCAGCGCAGAACGAGATGCTTCCGCTTAGAGTTGTGGTCCAAGTCCTCTTCTATGAGCAGGCGCGAGCAGCTGCAGCTACGAACAACAGTGAAGTCAAAATGACCGAACTTCCAAGCAACATCAAAGCACTCCTTGCCGCACACAACATTGATCCTTCTAATCCAAATGCAGCCGCTTTCAGCACAACCACAAGCATCGCAGCACAAGACGATCAATGGAGCGTCTCGGGTCTCAGATCCCCAAAATCAAAGCTCTCAGGGACATTGAGAAGCAAGCTAGCTGAAGATGAAGAGTTAGATGAGAGGTTTATGAACCAAGACGGAGGAGGAAGAACTCCTTCTAGGTTTAAGGCTTTCTGTGCAATCCCTGGCCGGCCTAAGAAGATGTTCAGCAAGTTTTTGTCCATCAACAAAAACTCCAACGAGAAAAACTAGAAAAAAAAACAAAACTGTTATTTTTAGATCTTTAGAGTAAAAGAAAGAAAATGTTTAAACCTCTCTCTCTATATATATGTAACTTCACCAATGTTCGTTTAAATCTCCAAAATAATAATGTTAAGAATTCATAATTGGATTCATGAGACACTTGTTCCGGATCCAGAAGGTCAAAGAAAATGACCTAAACATTTTAGAGTTGTCTGAAAACAGAGCAGCCTAAGGATCTGTCTTGTTTGCTTGAATATTTTTAAATTTGTAAAAACTAAACAGTAAAGTCAAATCTTCATATCTGTTGTCTGCTAGCGGTTTAATTAGAGATGTCCCAATTTATTCGATATACCAAGAAAGATCATGTTCATTTTAAAAAAAATTATAAGTATTTAACAAAACATTATTTAAGAAAATATGATCTTATTTTAGACAGTGAATACAGAATATCTTAACAGCCTTAGATTTGATTTGCTGGACAACCCATTATTCTTTTCTATAATAATGTCAACCACTATACCTATCACACGGTCTCTCTCTCACTAAACAAGTTTCCAAGTTTTTGTACTAACTTCAACATCAATTCCTGACATCAAATCATTCTTGTATGAATTAACCAAACCTAATCTGTCCATATTATGTCATGTTGATACTCATCTTTCGTCGAATAATATGCATAATAAGGGTTTGACACATAAACAACACTAAGGCAAAACTATTATGCTACATATCATGTCGTATGAGTTTCTAGGAATTACGTTCCAACAGTTCGTAAGGATAAAGCAGACTCGTTGATTTCTTTTCTTTTTTTGTTGCTAAGAATGTATATATCATTATAGAAATAAATGTTTAACGTTAAGATTTCTAGGCTTCTAACTCAAAATTAATTGGCATTAAGTGGATTGGTCCAAGTTTCTCTCGAGATAATGGCTTTTCTAGCCATTAATATCGCCAGACCATCAATTTCGGATTCAGGAACACATGCCACTTATGGGCCGAATTACAAGAATGTGTGGATCGGGTTCTGATACCGTGTTAAGTTTCTTGGACTTCCAACTCAAAACCAATTGGCAATGAATGGATTGGTCCAAGTCACTTATATATTGTTCAAGATCCCTCACAACTTCCGATGTGGGACATTATTCACTCATTTTCTAGAGATTAAGGATCATGGCTCATTAATCTTTACATAATTCCAATATTTAAGTTTTACATTTGAGTTATAAAAAATGTACAATCTATCTAAATTAGTTTCATGGCAAAAAAAGGAAAAAATCATGGAAGTGAAAGCTAATCGGTATTTTAGTATGAGTGCTTAGAAACCGCTAAAAAAGATAAAATCCGAGTTCAATCGAAATCGGAGCAATAACTAAAAAGAATGAGAAAACGATCACTAAGCAAACGGAGATTGTTTCATTGAATGCCAGAACAAACATACAAAATTTTAAAAAGCTAACAGAGGCTCAAACAAAGACTGTCATCAGCATCTAGATTCGTTGATAGTTTAATGCATATACAACATTTTTTTATTATATAAAAAATAAAATCCGCATAAATTTGCAAATTAGACTTTATATGATATTTTTTCGCATTCCAGAAAAGAAAAAGTGAGAAAGAAATAGCACCGCCACAATTAAAGAGACAACTGGCTCTACTTGAGAAAAGATTTCAACTGTTTTTTAACCTTAACCAACGAGCATTATATGATATGCATTGCCTCTACCACATTTTATAACACCTCATCATTGTTTCTCTCTCAATGATTGATTATTTCTATATCACTTTTGAGAAAGAAAAGAAAAATTCAACCATTTCTAAAGTTGTTTCCGCTTTGTATTCTTTTGAAAGATGAGTCATGACTCATGAGTACTTTGATTGATTTGCCAATCTAGCACCATTCCATGTCTATATTGTAATTCTCTCGTTAATTTGATTATTTGCTCTTTCAAATGTCTTAAGAGACCAAAATATTTATAGTCAATAACCTTTTTATGAATAAATGGGGACCTTGTTGTATAAAGATTATGATCTTTAACGTCGACATCTAAGATATCTTAAAAGGGTATCTTTCATATTATAATCACATATAGTTACAACTACGGTTCGACTTCACTCTACTCACTAACCCTCCCATGTTAACTAGTTCAATTTCTAATATGATCAGCTACTTCAGAGTTGCATCCTTAGTTTCTCCTGTGAAAATAATTTAGTAGGTCTTTTGTTTTGCTAACAAATAACAATAGTTAAGAAGTAAAGCAAAACAATCTCAAAATAAAAAGTTACACATATGTTTTAAAAGCCTACTCCGCCATATATATTGATTAAATTACAACAAACAAGAGCAATGCCATGGATTGATCCATGAATAGTCTATTTAGAGACTCTAGGGGAACCCGATGGCTTAGACAGAGGGTCCTGTATAGCTGCAGCGTCGATACTTTTGGTACGTTGTAACGAAAGAGCTCGGTGAATCCTACACCGGAAAGAACCAGGGTGAGTGGTTGGTGAGCAAAGGCAGTTGGTCTTCGTGATGCTCGTTTGACGAGATAGTCCACTGGAGGCCACTTCCGGCGCGGAACTACCATCACAAGGAATCTCCATTTCTCTGGTTTTCATTGACAAAACATGATATTGATGACCATTACTAAGAGTTGTAGAATTAGAAAACCATTTACCAAGGCTTTTCACCAAAACAACATTTTCCGTAATGCGGTATGATACATATTAGTTTTATGTTCTTTCTTGGACTAAAATGTTTTTTCTTGATTTGCGAAATATAATTTGGATTTTCACTTATTTTTTCTTATATAAATGCTTTTATTAGTATTATATATATAAAGATATCTTGTTTGTGAAACTCATCCAAGCGAGAGTGAGCTTAATTAGAGTATCATCAAGTTTCAAAAGAGAAAAACGTTTTGTGCATTGTTCTTGGCTTTGCAAAGAAAAATGTTTCAACAATTTTGGTATTAAACTTCTGATTCTTTTGTGATTCTTGTCTC